>CAUYPK010093189.1:0-128764 GCA_963574355.1 Loris lydekkerianus | reverse complement strand
TTACAGCTTTCACATGAAGGCTATAACCCAACTATAGCACAAGACTATTGGGAAAGGGCCAAGGAAGGGGAAGGGAGGGGGGAGGTTTTGGTGGAGGGAGGGTAATGGGTGGGGCCACATCTATGGTGCATCTTAGAATGGGTACAGGCGATAGCACTAATGTACACAGCTATGATTTAACAATTAAAAAAAAAAAAAGTGTGGATTCACTGGAAAAGTTCCAAAAGGAGTTCCAATTTAGATTTAAAGAGCTTCATCTCCATGAACAGGACATACAACTTTTCCGTAACCCATTTTCTATTGACATTGAAAATGTGGATACGCTTTACCAAATAAAATGGCTAAACTGCAGATTTGTGACTCTCTGAAAGACACATTCAAGTCAAGGAGCCTTCCTAATTTCTATGCATCTCTCCCCTCTGAGACATACCTAATCTCAGGAACCACACACTCAAAATGGCAACCATCTTTGGCAGCACTTATGTCTGTGAACAGACTTTTTTCAGAATGAAACATCTAAAATCTCCAACCAGATGTAGACTAACTGATGCACACTTGCATCACTTGTTACGAGTAGCAGTGACAAATATGGAACTGGACATTGACCATCTCATTAGCCAAAAACATGCCCATAGTTTCCATTGAAATACTGGTACGTTTGTTGATTTAACTTTACTTGTTCTTCATTTTAAATATTGTATTTGTTCCCGTTCTGTTTTTTTACTTCAAAATAGGATATGTGCAGTGTGCATAGAGCTGTTCATAGTTTTTTTTTTTAACTATAGTCTGGCCCTCCAATGGTCTGAGGGACAGTGAACTGGCCCCCTGTTTAAAACGTTTTAGGACCCCTGGGCTAAGTAATTTGTTAAGGACCACAGAGCTAAAGTGCTATAGTGCTACAAACCACCTATGTGTGACTTCTAAGCTTAGTTCTTGCAAATCATACTGTTCTCTCTCTCACTCTCCCCCTTTTTCTCCCTTTTTAAACTTAAGCCACATAATAACAATTTCCAAGATAATGACTATGGAATGAAATATAGACTGTGCATTGAAATCCACAATTTTGAAATTAAAGTAAACCCTGTAAATTGAACAGTCAGATTTTATAAACAAAAACTTCACTGGCCAGAAGTTATTTCTGGCTTTTCTAAAACTAATAAGGATGCCATGAAAAAATAACTTCTAATTTTATTTATTCATTTATTTTCTTCTGAGACAGAGTCTCACTATGTCACCCTCGGTAGAGTGTCATGGCATCACAGCTCACAGCAATGTCAAACTCTTGGGCTTAAGTGATTCTCTTGCCCCAGCCTGGAAAGTAGTTGGGCCTATAGGCACCTGCCACAATGCCTGGGTATTTGTTGTTGTTGTTGTTGTCACTGTTGTTTAGCAGGCCAGGGCCTGGTTCTAACCCACCAGCCCCAGTGCATATGGCCGGCACCCTAACCACTGAGTAACCCTGCTGAGCCTAACTTCTAATTTTAGAGCTTCATTCATCTAACAAGTAATTTGTTGAACACCTGCTACATGCCTTGTACTGAGCTAGCTGCTAGAATTACAATAATGGTAAGACAAACATGGCCTCTGCCCTCTTGGTCATATTGAGTCTCTCATAGAGTCTAGAGGAAGAAGCAGAAAAGTAATCAGGCAACACACAAAGAATAGGGAGGGAGAGCAGGGCTAGGGAGGGTGAAAAAAAAGGAGTCCATTCTAGGCGGTGAGCATCAGGTGACATAACCACACACAGGAGAGACAGTAGCATATTCCGGGAACAAATAAAAAAGAATTGCTGATAGAAGGCCTAAGGATTAGATCAGGGTAATGGAAAATCTTTGGAGGTCTTTAAGCAGGAAAGGGAAATACTCTTACATACTTTTTTAAAAGATCAGTCTAACAATGTTGAGGGAAATGGATTAGACAGAACCAGACCAGAATAGAGATGGTGACATGGGAACTGGTTCAACATCTATTAAGAAAGTATAGCCTTGATAGTTGGAGATGCAAAGAAAGAGCAGGTAAGTGTCAAGGATGTCGCCCAGAGTGTGGGTTTTGAATGAATGGTAGTGCCTAAAATAGAGAATCCAAGGCCGGGTTCGGTGGCTCATGCCTATAATCCCAGCACTTTGGGAAACCAAGGAGGGCGGATTGCCTGAGCTCACAAGTTGGAGATCAGTCTAAGCAAGAGCCAGACCCACATCCCTAAAAATAGCTGGGTGTTGTGGCCGGCGCCTGTAGTCCCAGCTACTCGGGAGGCTGAGGTAAGAGAATCACTTGAGCTCAGGAGTTGGAGATTGCTGTCAGCTATCACACTACGGCACTCTACCGAAGGCGACAAAGTGAGACACTGTCTCAAAAAATATATATATATATAAAATTCAAGGGCAGTAGCCTGTCAGGTGGGGGGTTGCATTTAGGATTGCACATGCGTACAGTTAACTAGCGGTTAGATTTTGGCATCTGGTGCTTAGAGGTGCAGGCCAGGCCCAAGGTGGAAGGCTTTCTAGGTATCAACAGACAGACAGTGCTTGAAGGTGAGGAAGTGGAAGGACTCACTCAGGTGGAGCAGGAAAGCAGAGGAACCAATCAGAGCTGCACCATCAAGGGGGAGGCAGAAAAGCGACGCTCATAGAGATTAAGAACTAGACTCGAGAGACGTCGAGCAGATGGAAGGAACACGCTCAGGCTCTGTTTAACGAGGGTCCGTTTAAATTTCATCGAAATGGAAGCACCATCAAACATCACTGGAGGCACTTTCCCACCATCCATCAGTGCAACACAAACCCATTTGTTTTGAGGAGACTGGTTCACGCAAGTGACTCATTCCCCCAGGACAGCCTGCATTCTCGGGGCCGCTCCGCAGGGAGCTGGGGGCATCTCCCCGGGGACCCTGCCTCAAACCTCGCGCCGACACCGCGCAGCACGGCTCCCGCCCCACTCACCGCGCCGGAGGGACGGTCCCTCCTTCAAACCAATATCCAAATCGTCCTTTTCATCCTCGCTGCTGCTATTACCCGCTGCTCCAGATCCGGGGTCCCGTCCCGCCCACCCCGCAGCCCACTCCCAGTCCCCTCAACCTTGGGGGAGCCGGGGCCAGCTGCACCGTCGGTTTTTCAATCAAATCCTCCTTCAGGCTACCAACCGGCGCTGCCTGAACCAATGCCGACACTTCTTCCTCTGACCCGCCGGGACACCTCAGCCAATAGGGAACGGCCATGCTGCGAAGTGCACAGCACCTAGCGACAGATGACGCCTACGGCAGTTGCCATAGCAACCAAAGAACGGGCTGGATCCCGCCCACCCGCAACCAGTAGCCGAGACAGTGCCTTAAGGTTGCACTGCAGCCACTTGGCCTGGCCATAGAGCTATCACGGGTCTCTTAAAGGCGGTCAAAGTTTTCTGGACTTGGCGTGCACAGTCTTCGGTGGGAAAGGGAAGCTTCATCCTGGGGTATTTAATTTCAAGAACTTCAATAGGCTAAAAATTAAATCATTCTCTTTCAAAGCAAAGATTTAACTTGATAAAGAATCAATGCAACATGCTAAATACCTTTCATATGGTAAACATCAGGCACACTGTATGAGGCTGTGAAAATAAGAGTGAGCTGGCTGGGATTCAAGAGATTTGCATGGCACACCTATCATCAGACTGTGATCTTGGGAGTGCACCTTTTGTAAAATTCTTAAGTTTCTTTAAAAATAGTGAATTGCGTTAAAGCATTAAAATACTTGACCTGGTGGCTTTAAAAAAATTATAAATACTGAATTTATTGAGTACTCAATTTTGTGCTGGCACTATTCCAAATTCGTTCCTCAAATTAATTTCTTTTACTCTTCACATCATCAACTGGCAGTCATTATTTTTTTTATCATAGAGTTGTAATAAAATGGAGGCCCATTAAGTTTCCTAAGTAGCACCACATGGCAGAGCTAGTGATGGAGTCCAGAGCCCAAGTCTTAACCACAATTATGGTCTCATATCAATGTCCTCTAGACAGTGACCTACATAACCCCATCTTAATATCATTCTAAATGCCCATTTGTGTTTCAGCACTGATTATATCTCCCAAAACTTGATTTTAAATGAATACTGTGAACCCTTCCCTGCTGTTCCTCTACTTTGAAAAATAGGCCCAATAGAATAACAATGCTTAGATTTGTGTAATTGAAAGCATTTTTCTCAATTAAAAAAGTAAAAACCTATTTCAGAAAGATAAAAAGTGAGATGAAAAACCAAACTCAGGTGAATATAACAGGAACTAGATTTCAGAGAACATAAAACCATCAGGATTAATATAAGCAATCAAAAATCTAAAAGATGATGGGGACAGAAAGACATCAAGTAGAGAAAGTATTCTATACATACCTTCTAAATAGTAAGTAGTAAGGCTACTCAATTTCTAATCTTTATCAGACTAGCCAAGCTTCCCATCTTTTTCTCAGCAAAAAAAGTCTAATGTTTGAGCTGTCTGTGAAGGGGCAGATGCAAGTGATATGAATGACAACACCCACTCTAGCAGAGAGGTGCACTATAATCTGCAAATGCTAAGACTATATTGTACTGTGTAATGTGATAATGAGAGAGGATACCCGAGACGGGTGAGGTCTAGAACAGGTCTTCTTGAGGAGTACACAAGGATACACATGCAGGGTCCTCTCCACTGTGACTCAGCTCTTCGGAATTTGTAAACTTAACTTCCTGAAACTTGGAAATTTCCAAGTTCTGTGAAATCTTGTAGTTCTGTAGGGGTGGGAGTAGCATCTCCCGCTTAATTCAAACTGGCCAATGAGAAGGGTACCTGTGGGGTGGAACTTTTTGACTGTCAATAAAAAGGAAAGACCAAGGCAGGCTGGGAGCGCGGCCATTTGGAATTCTATGCCGTAAGCTCCCGGCTGGTGAATAAAGCCCTTTCTCTTATAAACGTGGTGTTTGGGTGCTCTTTCTCTCCGTTGTGCCTTGTTTTCCTGCAACAATAAAAGTACGTAAGACTGCAATGGGATCCTGCAGCAAACTTATACAGCTTATGCAGCAGGGCTTAAAACTGTGAAGACCTAAAACTCACTCCCTTTTTTATTTTCTAATACCCTGTTTACTATCCTGAAATGAATGATACATAGATAACATTAACAGTGTAATATCCAAACTATAGCATATAAGAATAAAGGGAACTCACATATGCACTGAAATACATATCCAGGATGGCCACAACGAAAAGACAAAACCACTTCCCAAAATTTCTAAAATGCCTCTAGTGTAGGGCAAGAAAAGGATATTTAAATCTCACACACACACACTTTGAGTGGAGGGGATGAGGGTGGTCTTGTAGACTGAGAGCAGAAGGCTGAGTAACTTTTGAAATATTGGCAGAATTTAAATTAGGCTTTAGAAGAATAACAGAGAAGCATAAAGGAGGGTTTCCCAAACAACAGACATGTTTTCATGAAAAGCACAGAGGTAGGAATGCGAAGGTAAACCAGGGGAAAAACTGATACTCAAGAAATCAGATATGCCTCAATTAGCACAATCAAACAAAAAGTGAGAAATTTACTATTTTTCTTTCCTCTTTCTTCCTCTCCTCCAAAAAACTTCTCAAAGTTCTGTAACTGGAATTGTAAGTTGACAAAAATATATTTTTCCTAAAATAAATGCAAACAAAATTTCCAAAACTGTTAAGCACTTTTACCCATCTGACTTCCAAACATTATAAAATTCATGGTGAGATATCGGAAGCGTTTAGTGCATAAAACACAATAGAAAAGTGTTATACACAAACATGCCAGATGGAAAACAATCCAAGACCTGCCATTTGCTATTAAGGAAAGAATTCATAATAAAAACAGCCATTAAATAAATACAAAAAAGAAAAAGCAAGCCTTGAGCCAGTGAGAGGTATTATCATGCAAATCACTGCATATCACACAGCAAAACTTCTAAATAGACATGTCTTAAAATAGGGAAAAAATGGATTAGCCTTGTTTAGAGAGCTTTAATTTCACTATTCCTGAACTATTGAATATCACTGCAAAAATACAACTATTTTATTACATTTTTTTTCCTCACTGCGTTCTTTTCTTTCTCCCACTGAAACACATCAATATTAGGAGATAGGAAACAGAAATCACTCATTTCCCCATCCATCTCAAGTTGAGAAAGAGATCTGGCTCTTCTCATAAAGTATAAAGTAAAGAAAATAGCCAAAAACTAATTAAGTAGACTTTTATTGCTCAATCAACTTCAATAACATCTCCAAAAAAATAGTTTTCCTCTAACAATTACAAAACAAATTTGAAAGGCAGGATCATTCACATTATAAACTCAGTAGAGACTTGTACTTCATATAAATGAAAAATAACAAATCTACAATTTAAATGTTTAATTTACTTTGGATTTTATTACAAAAGAAAGTATCAGTATAATTATAAAAGTCATAAAAATTGGAATTGTACTGTGAAATTACACCAAGGTATCAAATATTATATAAATGAACAATAAAATTCAATTTTTGCTTATTTAAAAGTAGTAAACATTAGAAGACAACCTCTCCCCAACCCCACAAGGGGAGGGGGGCCTTGAATAATAAAGCAACAAAAGAAAAGCCACAACAATAAACTAATCAGTGTGCAAACAGTGAAGTCAATATGTGCTAATTAAATTTACTTTTTAAAATGGTCTTTAGATGATTCCATTTCCAATGTTTTCCTAAACTTGACATTTCACTTTTTGAAAAGTTAGAATAAAGACAAAACATTAAAATTACCAAATATTGCAATTTGAACACTATTTTTATCTTTACCCTTGAAGTCTTTAAATTTACTTTCTAAAAAAATAAATAATTACTGGAATAAAGCAAAAGACATTTCACATATTTTCACTGCATATGATAACAATGATGTGATCTACATAAATAAATTTAAAACATTAAGTTATTTAATATAAACATTTTGAATTACAATGTTATATCAATGGCTTACACATCCGAAATCTGAGCACTTTAAAATAGTATTCACATGTTAAACTGTGGAGCACATTTACAGAACTGATGTACATGATATACTCCTTTAAACAAAGCAAACTCTTGGTGTTACTTCTCAGTTTCAGAGGGCATTTGTCTTTTACAGAATTTTGAGCCTACATTTGCAAAAAGTAGAAGTTAGAAAGCTGTTATACTCGCACTGTGGAAAAAACAGAAATGCTTTTTTTCATAGAGAAAAACAAAAGTTAATAATTTTAAGTGACAAAACACATCTGCATTATAATGTATGCATCAGCACATCAAAATTTTGTCCTACACATTTTTACAGAAGACTTGGCAAACATGACTTGCATGGTACACCAAAGCATTCTTCAACAACCTAAGAGATTTAAGACTAATAACATTCTCACACACACACAAATATACATAAACACACATGCACACACTTTAGAAAGATGGTGTGCTTCACTTCAGCATATCTAATACTATTAAAGATATACAGAATCATCCTTTTATCATAAGGAAGTCAGTTCACTGTTTTCTCAAAAACTGCTATTTTTAGATTGAAACAGCATTCAGAAGAAAATAAATTTCAGATGGTCAGCATCAGGATTTATGATAGTTTGTGTACACAGACATCTATAAATAAATAAAATAGGATGGAGAAAAGAATATCCTGAGGTGGCTCTGTGGCCAAGGTATTCAGTAGCACTAAGCTCCATTCTGGAAATCAAGGCATCTAAGAAAGTGTAGGACTATATAAATGAATTTATTTGTAAATGGAATATGTACAGGTTTAATTATTTTGCACCTTGAGGTAAATCAGTACATACAATTACTATTGTTTATATACACCTATTTAAGGCAATATTTAAAAATCAACATATGAAGTAAATTACATTTTTCACTGTCTTGCGAATGAATGCTATTCATGATTATTATTTTTCAAAAATAGTGGAAGAAATCATAACCACTTAAAACAAGCAGTTAATGACTTAAACATAAGTTACCTTTGCTCTTTAATGGAGTAGTCAGATCAGATCATTTTGTAAGTCAAGTAATCAAAAGAAAGCAGAAACCATTAACAATAAGAATAGTAAAAACATTTTGAGAGCAAAGTATTTTGCAAGTCATGGTTTTTCTGGCACTGGATAATTAACTATACATAATTAAGTAAAATCACAGAGACACTATGATCCCAGGTAGTTTTCAGTTTAGATTTTAAAACCGTAAGTACAGTTGTTAACCCTTTGATGTCCAGACACAAGAAAATGATATGAGGGAATCCCCTTGTTCAGGTACATCAGAGGAGTTTTAAAAATAGCAGCAAATACTAGCGTCTTTGGAAATGATTATGCTTTTTATGCTGCTATGAATAAAAAAGAATCACTTCGATGGAAGCTCATTAACAATCCTAAGCACCATGAGCAATACTCTTATCAATTGCCATCAGTCTAACTCTTCTTTAGGTAGTACCAAATGATGTCAGCTATATTTTCTCAAGAAAAGCAGCTACATTTCCAACCTCTCAGGTGAGGCAGAAGTTAAATCCATCATTGCAACTAAAATCTCACAATATGGTCTCAGATGAGGAAATTAAAACATTAGTTAAAAAAAGAGTTTAGAATAAATTAAAAACACCAGAATTGCTAAAATATCAGCTTTTGGCATTCCTCATGATCCTCAAAACTAAAAGATCAATTCGTTATGCTTTTGTATTTGACTATAAATTATTATAGAAAGCACTGAATTTCACTAAAATTTTCATCCTAATATTCATGTCACCATTTTTAATATTTTGTGGCATCTTAATACTCATTCGATTTGTATAAATTATTCTCTTGCCAAATCAGTTTCATAACCCCATTCATCCAGTCCTACAGGCTCAACAAGAACATTTATTTATTTTATGTGGAGCTAAGAATAAAAGATGACTAAAAAGATTAGTTAGAAGTTAAAAATACAGCTCAGAAGAGCAAAAACTAACAATTATTAACACACAACAGGAAGAATGGCATCAATCTGAGCTAAACATCAAATGTCTAATTTCCTTCTAAAACACAAATATGGCAGTGCTTTATATCAAAGATAAAATCTGTTAACTGCTTTTAGATAATGAACATAAATGCAAGTGAGCACCACTATTTACATTAACAATTTACTCTATTATTTGTTACCTTTTCAAATGTTTATATAATATTTAAGCATCACATCAATTAAAATAAATAAAACATTAAAATAAAATCACAAGAAACAATCTATTAAATATAATCTACACAATAAAAGACTAATAACAAAAAACACAAGTAATTCTTAATGAAGTAATACTGATCATAAACCCACATGAGAAAATTCTGACTCCTGATTAATCATACTACTTATAATAGAAAAATAATCAAGAACTTGAACCTGATACAAACCACACCACTAAGACAAAGAGAACAAAGGCAGAAAATGGAATGGGAATTATGGGCTCTAAAAGAATATAAGGATTCAGAAAAAAATTTCTACAAAGGCAACAAAATTTAACTATTGTAAATTGGCATTTTACAGCTTTTAAAATTCATTGTGTTATGACTTGTGTGGACGCTTAATTATAAAATCATTTGCAATTTTACTTGTTATAATGGAAACATATTTAAAAAATCTTCTAAAACACAAAGGTTAAAAACTAGTTCTTACTTATAAAGTTTCCATTGTTCTACATTCGTTTCCATGGCCAAGAAAATGCCATCATTTGTGAAACACAATAGACAGCTATAGAAATGAAACACACACAGAGAAAACCCATGACATGTTACCATATTTCCCAAAGCATTGGCATAAAGACTCCCTGGTCATCCCATAAAGCATTAATGAAAGTGAAATAACATCTAAAATGTTTTTAGAAATTCATGTAAAAACTATAAATATATAAAGGAAATAAGTATCACTTCAAGTTGGTATGAACTGCAACTGACAAACAAAGAGATTTAAGAAAAGTAAATTAAAAGCATTTCTCCACATCTTTCTATTACAGAATGGAAAAAAAAAAAATTCCAACAGAATAAATATTTGAATAGTAAGAATCATGTACCTCACTTCTAAGAGACCATTTCATTATATACAGAGTCTCCATGGTGCTCATAACAAACTTCAGACATTACTTTAAAAAAAAACCAGTAGTCACGTATAAATGGTGTGACATACCATATTGTTATATAGTGACATGATACACACACATTATATATGTATATATCTATACATCTCTCTATATATAATTTCTCTTGGTTCAATTCTATACTGAAGTTTCAGCATCCATGTATTTCTTTCTTGGCTGATCTTCAATATTAATTTTCACACTCACAGGTTTTTCAGGGCTATTTAAAACAAAGAATGAGAATAAATGATTTTTAAATAAAGAAATATTAAATTCTAAATATGGTCAACAATGAGTACAATACTAAGCTTTTTGAGATGACTATTATCAGGAAACTTAAGTGGAAAGGTATATTTTTTAAATTCAATTTTTTGGCTAGGCATGGTGACTCATACCTGTAATCCCAGCACTTTGGGAGGCCACTGTAGGAGGCTCACTTGAGGCCAGGAGTTTGAGACCAGCCTGGGCTATGCAATGAGACCCTGTCTCTACAAAAAGTTTAGAAATTACCCAGGTGTGGTGGAACACTGATGGAGGCTAAAGCTGGAGGACTGCTTAAGTCCAGAAGTTTGAGATCACAGGGAGCTACAAATGTACCACTGCATTCCAAACCTGGGCAACAGACCAATACTGTCTTTAAAAAATATATATTCTAGTTTTTAAAAAACTGTATATGTTTGTAATTGAAATTTATGTTTTTCTTATAACTAAAGAAGAGGTCCTTAAAATAACTAAAGAAGAGGTCCAAAAACTGTATTTGATGTATCAGTTTTACTTTATGTATAAACAGGAATATAGCATGTGACTGTTTTTTGAGACAGAGTCTCACTCTGTTCCCTAGGCTAGAGTGCCAAGGCTTCAGCCTAGCTCACAGCAACCTCAAACTCCTGGGACCTCAAGCAATCCTCCTGCTTTGGCCTTCTGAGTACTTTGGACTCCAGGTACCCACCACAACCCAACTAATTTTTTTATTTTTAGTCAAGAAGGGGTCTCAAATTGGTCTGAAACTTCTGAGCTCAAGCAATCCACCCACCTGGAGTGCTGGAATTATACGAGTGAGCCACCATGCCTGCCCTTGCATGTGACTATTATTACACTGACAAGTCTATGTATATATAAATTTTTGTTAATATAGTTAAGTATCAAATAATTTCCTACAAATTCACAACACTTTTCTCCCCAAATATGGCTCATAATACACATATTCTGTATGTTCAGGTTACTATCAAACACAATGACTCTATGTGTGTGGATTTAATGGATTGATTTAATTGAAACATATGAATGTATGGGTTCTAAAAAAATTTTTCAAAAAGTATGCCTTCTCTTATAAACTTAAAGAAAGCAAAACACTTTTTTCTGTTAAAGATCATTGCCAAGACATTCTCTTCTTTCCCATGGACTTTTGAATTGCAGGGCAATCAAATGAAAGGGAGAAGCGTTAAGAGATACGTTAGTATTATTCCAAGGCCTTTATTTTTATCATCACTATACGAACAAGCAGAGCCAGGGGCACTCGCTAGATGTGAAAAATTTGTATTAAGAGTAAAAAAGAATATTTAGTAAAATTCTGGCTGCACTGAATATCCAAAATGACAGAGTTTAACTTCAGAACATTTTAAGATTAAAGATTAAATACAGAAGTAAAGAAAGGAAATAGCCTAGCTTCGAAATTAGAACTCAGATGATAAAAAAGAAAAACATATAAGGAAAGAGATCAAGAATGAAAAAGGTTCTGAAAGAAGTTAGGGAAACAACGAACTAAGAAACACAGAAACTAAACAGAAACAGCTATGTGAATGACTGCCTGGACAGGTTCTGATCTGATGCCCCAGCAGAATATATGGACACCTAACATAGCATCTAGCATAAAGCATGCACCAAAGAATTATTTGTTGAATATTTTAATATACAGTCCATTAAACTGGATGGCTTTTGTATCAGTGGATTAAATTTCCTCCAAATATCTTTCAGGAAGATACTTCTTTTTACCTCACCTGAAGAAATGATATACTAAAAGTAAACGAAACACAACAAGGAGAACACATGAGCTTTTCTTTTTTCTTGGACAATCAGAAAACATGATTGAGGTAGTGTTCAATTACAGTATTTATTTAATACCTGGCAATTATATATTTCTCTATACGATTTTTGATGTTTTATATATTTTATATATACTGTTATATAAAATTTATTTTTATTATAAAATATCTCAAATTCCTTTTTGAAATAGACAGCTAACTGTAAGCTTAAAAATAACAGAACAATGATTACCTAAATCTGATTCCAGCACAATGATGGATGAAAGGAAAAAGGAAATAAGAAAGGAAGAAGGTTGTTTCTTTTTTTTTAAGCAAGGAGAATATTAAGTAGATAAATTAAGTTAAATTTAATAGTTTTATTGCATAGCTATCCATAAGTAAACTAAAAACTGGCTATATTAGAAAATGCATAAATAGTTATAACTACCTCGTGTTAGATCTGGTTACTTTGGCATTCTCAGTATTCATGGAAAGTGCCTTCCACTGTGCAGTTTTGGCCATTTCATCTGATATGTTAACAACTGAGGGATCAACACTGAAGAACAAATATACTTTTTGGTTAGTATTCAGTACTTGCAAAAGCATTAATATTGTCATTCTTATCATCTATATAATTATTTGCTTTCATCAACTTAAAATTGAGAAAACCCTTGCATGCCCTTAAACAAAAGGTCTACCAAGCTATCAGAATTTTGGAGTTCTGTTATTAAGACCTTTTGGAGAAGTATATTTTTTTTTATTATCAATATTAGGGGAATAAAATTAAGTTAGCAAGAATTATTTCTGAAATAAATAAATTCAATCTAATTGGGGCTCCAAGAATGATGCCCTCTGATCATCCTGGTTATAAGTATACTATTGAAATACCATTGACTATCTAACATGCTTATAAATGTAAAAAGAAAAGTAGCTTCAAATCAATTAAGAAAACGTTTCTAATTAGCATAAATTTAACCTTATCAAATAAATAACCAGAATATGTAAAAAAAAATTAAGGTTTAATTTAAAAAATCTTGTTCAACATAGCTTTTACAAATCATTAAAAAGAATGCTGAGCAAAGTAACACATTAAAATGAAAACCAAAGCTCTCTGAAAATATTTCCACAGATAACATAAAACAGGTTCATAAATACCAATTTTAACTGGCATTCACAAATTTAGTGTCAAAGTATTATTTTATCAAATTTACCAAAATCAAACAACAGAATGCTATCCATTTATTACAGTAAGAGATAAATACAACCATTCTGTGTTTCTATGATATATTACAAAAAATCAAGACCCCAAATCCAATAATGATGAAATCTATAAATAATTAATTTGGGGCTCAAATTTGTCAGCCATAAATAATACAAAAGTATCATAAAGTTAATAGAAATATATTTGCAATTCCTTTTTCTTCAAAAGAAAAGCATTCATGTAAACAAGCTATAAATAAAATGGTTAAGTAATGTTAAATTAATAATGTGATGGCAGCTATGTAGCAGTCATTTAGAAAGTCAAAACTGTTCACACTTAAGTTCAAAATGGTATTTAAAATTTAAGACGGCAAAGAAGTGTGACATGGGCATTGAGAAGTCTCTATAAATGGTTACTTTACCTTTATCAAATCAATTTTTATAAAATAAACAAAATTTGAATCCCAAGTTCATAATGGCAGAGCCATCCAACCTGAAACTTTGCCTACCCCCAAATAACCGTTTATTCATTTGGTTGCCAACTTCAAATAACTGAAGAGAAGAATTCCTGACAAACTCTGTAGCTTCTAAACATCCTCCTCTAAGTAAAAGTGTTTTCCAACCACACATACTATTAAATTGGAACTGATCAGCACACATGCACATAGACGATAGTAAAGCTCAACAGAATTCAAGTAGGTGGGAGGAGGAAGGAGGGGCAGTCAAAAAACACACCTATCTCGATAACAAGCACACTTATAACCCCAACTCAAGCATCATAAAAGCAATCCATGTAACAAAAACATTTGTACTCCCATAATATTTGAAATTTAAGAAAAAGACCTATTCCATTAGTAGAAATTAACAACTTTTTTGAAGAAGATATTGTTTTCCCCCAAAATGAAGCTAGATAGGAAAAACTCAGCCTGCATTTTATATAATAATTTATATAATTGTTTTCATATTTTATAGGACCTTAACAATTTCTAAATGCTTTCATATATTTTCTCATTTGATCTTCACGGCAAGTAATCCAAAGTTATTTAAGATATATTAATAAAATTCTGCCAAATAGCAAGTTAGCTGTTTCCTGGTATTCTTGATGTTAAAATTTTAAGCACGGCAGCATTAATCACAGCTCATGTCAGCACTTAAACAAAAGGAAAACTAGAGATAGCCATTCTTTTTGTTAAATATCAGACAATATGGACTCTACTTATATTTTCAAGGTACATGTATAAATTACACTAAAAAAGTGATAAAGCAGGACAGAAATTAAGTGGCCAGAGGGCATGTACTTTCAGTTTTCCTGAAGGCTACCTTCTCTACCCTCCCCCGAGGAAAGCAACATAGAAATTAAGTGGCAAGGACTCTCAGCAAATTGGTGATACTTACAAATAACAGTGGTAGTTCCTATACTTTTCTTAATAAGTAAATCAATGATATTAATTCATTTAACAAAGATATACAGACCCAGCAAAGCAAAGCACTATATAACTAGATATATTAAGAGTCTATACATGACATTTAAAGTATATAAAAATTTGAGGAAAAATCCTGAAAAGTGAAAAGAATGACAGCAATAATGAAAATAATAGCAGAAAGCATAGAGAAAATTAGTAGATTAATTCATTTATCTCAACTAATCACCATGTTCAGGTCCAAATGTGACTTCTAAAAAAACTATAAAGAATAATTTAGGCTCAGCATCTGAAGCTCAATGGTTAGGTTGCCAGCCACATACATTGGGGCTGGCAGGTTTGAACCCGGCCAGGGTCTGCTAAACAACAATAACAACAACAAAAATAGCCAGGCGTTGTGGGAGGCGCCCGTAGTTCCAGCACTTGGGAGGCTGAGGCAACAGAATCGCTTAAGCCCAAGAGTTTGAGGTTGCGGTGTGCTATGACACCACAACACACTACCGAGGACGACATAGACTGTCTCAAAAATAATAATAATAAAATAAATAAATAAATACCAACAAACATTTGCCATCAACTGCTCAGGAAAGGAAGGAAACTATATACAGTCTAAAATCTATTTCTCTAGATAATAGCTGATCAGAAATGAAATACATAGGGAAATAAGAGTTATATTCATTCTTCTTAGTAAAGTATCATAAAAATGGAAAAATAAATATCCAATATTCTCCATACTAAAATGAAATCAATATATAACATTTACATGCTCTTAAGAACAATAAAACACTAATGTAAGTCTAGTTCAGGGGTAGAAGGAAGCAAGAGCGGGGAGGACGACTGGCAGAAAGGGGGACGGCATGAAGCCAGATCTCGCCTAATGTGCACATTGTGAGCATGTATAACATGCCCTGTGGGTACGGGGCTCTTTTACAAATGGAACTTTACCCTGGAAGTGAGAACAATGTAACCTAAAAATCGTACCCCCACATTAATTTGAAATAAAAAAAAAAAAAAAACAGGAATCAGGAATGCTTATAAATATAGATTGCCAACTTGTTAAAACTATAAAAATAATTTGTACTTCCCTCTATATCTTTAGTTCTCAAATTTAAACTTGAATCAACAAAATCACACGATAAATTACACGTGACACATTAATTTTTCCATAATATAAGCCCTCAATACCAATGGTCAAATCATACCTTTGGAAACTAGCAGAGTTATCAAAAAGTTATCAAAAAGCTATCAAAAAATGGATTACTGATACTACATATCTATGGATTTCTGAAAATGTTTATTTTCCATCACATATTGAGCCAAGTCCTAATGAAGAACAAAATGGAGAAAACTATACTACTCAGAGGATAAATATATTTTTAGACTCATGCACTGATTTTAAACTTTGTCATAGAACATTGCTATACAACAGAGAACCCAGATGTAAATCCACATATGCATACTGAACTTATCTTTTACAAAGGTGCCAACAACTTATAATGAGTAAATAGCAGTCTTATTAATAAATGGTGCCAGGAAAACAGGATATCCATATGCAGAAGAATGCAACTAAACCCTTATCGGTCACAAATTTAAATGGATTAAAGACCTAAATCTAAGAGGTGAAACCATGAAACTTCTAAAAGAAAAACACTTCAGGACACTGCTCTGGGAAAAGACTTCTGGAGAAATATCACCAAACCACAGGCAACCAAAATAAAATTGGACAAATGGGATTACATCAAGCTGAAAAGCTTCTGCAAAAGAAAGGAAACAATAACAAAGTGAAGAAACAATCCACAGAATGGGAGGAAATATTTGTAAACTAATCATCTGATGCCAGATTAATAACTAGAATATATAAGGAACTCTTACAACTCAACAGTAAAAAATAATCTGATTAGGTTCTGAACTCAAAAGAAGACATACAAATGGCCAATAGGGATATGAAAAAAATGCTCAACACCATTAGGTATCAGAGAAATGCAAACCAAAACTAAACTACTATGAGATACCATCTCACCCCAGTTAAAGTGTCATTTATCAAAAAGGCAATAAGGGGGCGGTGCTTGTGGCTCAAAGAAGTAGGGCACCGGCCCCATATACCAGAGGTGGCGGGTTCAATCCTGGCCCCCGCCAAAAACTGCAAAAAAAAAAAAAAAAAAAAAAAAAGGCAATAAGGAATGCTGGCAAGGATTTGAAAGAAGGGGAACCTTCGTACACTGCTGATGGGAACGTAAATTAGAAGAGAATGGAGATACTTTAAAATAACTAAAAGAGTGGAATTGGAATGTTCATGACACAAAGTGATGTTAAATGTGTGAGGTGACAGATACTACAATAAACCTCAGTTGATTAATTCACACTATGTGCTATAAAGATACACAGCTATTATGTACTCATAATAAAAATAAACTTGTGTGTGGATGTGTATAAAACTTTTACTAAAACAGATGGAGTGAAGGAAGACAAGTAAATCTTACTGGCCTGGCATGGAAGTCAGTGTAAAGCTCTGGTCCAAGCCTACCTTTTTGTTCATTCCCGCCTAGAATCTGGGTGGAGAGTGAGTGAGGGATTTCCCTTTCAGATTGCACACAGTCCTCCTTTAGCTGACACATCAGATATAGATTTTATCATCTTTTTAAAAACAGAAATCACTAAGGAAAGATGGTGTGGCTTATTCTTATACTTGGCATGTACATAAAATACTCTTTACAAAATAAAGTTGTATCTCACCTATATTTTAGGGCCTTGACTGGAATTTGCAAGAGACTTCCTCCTTCAAATGGAAGGTGCACAGTATCATCTTCATCTTGAAGCATTCGTTCAGCTTCCTTTAGAGAATATATGTGAAGAGATTACTTTCCAAAAATATTTCCAGAAAGATCAGTTAATATGTAACATCTCAAAGACTTAAAAACTGAAACTGGTATTATTTAAATACAACATATCTGCCATGACTAAAAGAATTCATTTTACAATCATGAACATATACTCGTAACATAAAATGAAAACAACCACATAAAGATTCATTTTAAAATGATGTACCTTCCATTTCTATAAGTAAATCATTAATACTATTAAAAAATGAAGTGTGTACATTCTGATTATCAATTATCATGTAGGTATACAATAAGAGATACAATTTTGTGAAATCTCATGTCTCTCATCACAAAATGAGTAAAACCTCATTTGGACAAAGCAAGGGTTTCTCAACCTCAACAATATTGACATTTAAGGTCTAATGAATCTGTGTTGCAGAAGGAAGTAAGTGTATAAAGATATTTCATAGCATCCCAGGATTTTACCCACTGGATGCCAGCAGCACTCTCCAGTATGACAATCTAAAATGTTCCAGACGTTAAAAATGGTGGGGAAAGGAGGGTCACTGCAGGCTGAGAACCACTTAAACAGTGGACATAGAACAAAATTATAACATGTTAATAATAAGGGTGGTAGATAGGACAGTACAGGAGAGATTGAGAGCATTCATACTTTTCTTTCTTACTAAAAAAAAGTCCAACTATTTGGAGGTAACAATGTACCCAGATTTAACAAACCAACAAACAAAACCACCCTGCTGGTGGCACGTGGCTCCAACCTGTAATCCTACCACTCTGGGAGGCCTATGCAGAAGGATTGCTTGAGCTCAGGAGTTCCAGACAGCCTGAGAAAGTCTTGCTCTTGTCAGAGCAAGCCCCCATCTCTACAAAAAATACAAAACTTAGCTAGGCAGGAGGATCACTTGAACCCAGGAGTTTGAAGTTGCAATGAACTATTATGACACCACTGCCTCTGGCCAAAGCAACAGAGACACTCTGTCTCAAAAAACAAAACAAAAGAAAAACACCCAAACTAAAATCCCCAGCATTCCTGGCAACATAGTGAGAACAGGTGGTGCAAGCAGAACTTAATTAGGTGATATTCAAGAAAGTCTCCCTAAAACACAACAATGAGGTAAAGCCCGTTTTGTCTTCTACCTTTCCTTTTCCCTGCCATCTCTAATGATAATAGAATAGCTGGAGTTTGCCAGCCATTCTGCCCCCAAAAAGTGAATTTGAGGAAAACCATATGCTAAGGACAGGACAAAAGTAACAAGGAAACTCTGGTAACTTTGTGGAGCCACAAGACTACACCCCTTGCTTTCAAGAATTCTTTTTACATGAACGAATAAATTCTCATGTATAAAAGCCCCTATTACTTTTGATATTTGTTATGTACATCATTATAATACAGGAAGTAACAAACAGGCAATTTGACATAAGTATTTTACAAATGAATTGTATCTTATTTGAAAAAAATCACTAAAAACTCACAAATATTTTTATATATAACTTTGAAGGAAAAAAAAATCTTAATTTTGCCAGGTGTGGGGGCTCACACCGGTCATCCTAGCACTTTGGGAGGCCAAGGCAGGTAGACTGCCTGAGTTCATAGGTTCGACACTAGCCTGAGCAAGAGTGAGACCTCGGCTCTAAAAATAGCCAAGCACCTGTAGTCCCAGCTACTCGGAAGGCTGAGACAGGAGAATCGCCTGAGCCTAAGAGTTTGAGATTGCTGTCAGCTATGATTACACAACCACAAGGGCAACAAAGTGACTGTCTTGAAAAAAAATCTTAATTTTAAAATTTTGGAGCCTTAATTCTAATTAATATTCTAATTAGCATCTATTTGAAGAGTTAAAATTTTTGTTGAAAAGTAAACATAAAACCAGTAACTTTTTATCTGTGTTTAAATAAGATCACAACATTTAAAAATATTTTATCTTTCTTCTTACTTTCGATTTTCAAACAATATTCTGAATGGGAATATTAAACAAGGTACTACAATCAACAAAACCATCTATGCTGTATAATGTCTATATTTTTCCTTCTTATTGACAGGGCCAAGTTGGTTATTGAAAACCAAAACAAAAATCAAATTCAGAATAAAAACCAAATTCATGTTTAAATCTCAAAATCTCTCAACTGAGCATGGTAGTTTGTGCCTGTAACCCTAACTACTCAGGAGAAATAGAAAGATCATTCCAGCCCAGGAGTTTGAGACCAGCCTGGGTAATATAGCAAGACCTAATCTCAATCAATCAATCTATAAAATAAACAAATCTCAATGTGCAAACTAATGATGGTACATAAGAGTGCATATAAAGATTAAAGCTTATCCCTAATCACTGGATTATATAAATATTCTGATAAATTTGCTGTAACTTATTTAACCATTTAAATAGAGAATTCATTTATGATTTCATTCTGAACATGGTATCAGATAGGGGTACAACCTTCTAGTAGCTAGTTATCAAAGAAATGTTGTAAATTTAAGTGTTTTTACCTCTTTCTCTTTTTTCTTTTTGTCATCTTCTTTCTTTTTCTTACTTTCTGGCATGAGGTCATCAAGCCAACTAAGTTCTCTTTTAGTAAAACACAAGTCCATAAGCTTGCGTACAAAAACCAACGCAAGAACCTTAAAAAAGAGGGAGAAGAAAATGATTAAGTGACATAAATTATACCAGTTAAAGAGGAAACGGGTACTTACTAAATTTTATGAATAATTTTAAAATGCCTCATATATTTTACTTAAAAATTATTTATACACCATCTTATTTCATGGGAATTGAGTTACCTATTTTTTTTTTAAATTTCTGCTCAAAAAGAGATATAAAGGAGAAAAAAGGTTATAAAGCAGGTCAATTATGCGGAATATCATCAAAAAGATTACTTTTATAACCTGAAATTTTATATAAGTATATATAATTTTCCAAGCATTTAAAGTAATGAATTAGAGTACCTATTCCCAACATTCAGATTTTTACTTTTCATTCATGTAAGATTACTTACTTACACATTACTTAATATGCTTTTCTTCAACTACTACTGAAGATAAACATGTTTTCAAATGTTGACCAGCCATTCAGATTTCCTATTCTGTTACTTGTTATTTCCTAACCTTTGCCCATTTTTGTTGGTTTTTATGACTTTTGTTTATGAATTTATAAGAGTTCTATGTGGTTTAGATGGAAACCCTTTATCTGCCTTGTGTGTTAGAAATATTTTCTCCCAGTTTACAATCTGATTTCACTGTCTTTGATACTCTTTGAACATATAACAAAACATTTAATTATCATGTGGTCAAATATAGCATTATCTTTCTCATATAGTTGGGTTTTTCTATCTTTGTAAAGTTACGCCCAATTACTGGATTATATAAATACTCTTACAAGTTTTCTACTACAACTTATTTTAACATTTAAATCATGAATTTTTGTTGAAAAGTAAACATAAAACCAGTAACTTTTTATCTGAACACGGTCCCAGATAGGAAGTAGAACCTAATAGATTTTTTTTTTTTTTTTTTTGACAGAGCCTCCAGCTGTCGCCCTGTGTAGAGTGCCGTGGCATCACAGCTCACAGGAGCCTCCAACTCTTGGGCTCAAGCAATTCTCCTGCCTCCGCCTCCCAAGAAGTTGGGATTACAGGCACCTGCCACAACGCCCAGCTATTTTTTGGTCACAGCCATCATTGTTGTTTGGCCGGCCCAGGCTGGATTCAAACCCACCAACTAGAGTGTACATGGCTGGTGACTTAGCTGCTTGAGTCACAAGCACCAAGCCTCCTAGTAGATAAATTTTCAATACTATGTACTAAGTTTTCCCATAGAAATAAAATGCCACCTTTAATGAAATACTCTACTTACGGTATTCAAGTGATAAAATTCTAAAATTCAGATAAGTTTCTGGACTCACCGGTTTATTTTTCTTATCTATCTGCTTATTCCTATGCCAACTCCATATTTTGCTAGCTACACTGACTTGATGGCAATTTTTAAATATTTGGTTTCAAAACAGTATAGTATCATCACAGAAAAAGTCAAGTAGATGGCAAAGTCCCACAACCCCACCACTGGGCAAGAAGCCTTCTTCATTATAATTATCTTTATCTTGTTATTCTCTGATATTTTTTACTTTAATACATATATAATTTACATATGATAAAACAGAAAAATAGCATGTGTACAGTTTGATGATTTTGACAAATACATATTTATGTAATCCATACCCAAACAAAATAAAGAACATTTTTTCTACCATCCATGTTGTTGTAGGTCTGGCATTCATTTTTCTCTGTAAGCTTTGAAATTATTTATCCAGTTCATGATGATGCTGTCCCCCAATCCGATACATACACTGAAATAAAACTCCAATAAAATCCATATTTGGTACTGTATTACATTTAAATGCTATTTTTTAGATAATTGAAATTTTTATGATACTAAGTCTTCATAACAAGGAACATGGTATTTGTTGAGATCTTATTTTACATTCATTAATATAATTTTTATTTTTTGGTTTTGGGGTTTTTTTGAGTCAGAGTCTCACTCTGTTTGTTGCCTATGCTAGAAGACCTCAGCATCACCCTAGCTCACAGCAACCTGAAACTCCCAGGTTGAGTATTCCGTTAAAGAACCATGTTTTTGTTGCTTTGCTTTTTACGTTTGACTATTATATTTGTTTCATAAATATCCTAAAACCTGAAGTTGTTGAAAATACAAAACAGTTCAATGGCCTAAGGACTAAAAACAAAACAAACTTTTAGAGAATAAGAGAATTCAGGCAGATAAACAACTGGTTTATATCTAGAGACAGCTAATCCACATCTTCAAACACCTTAAAATGGACTATTAAGTTTCATATTAATGAATAAGTTAGTATAAAAATATACAAAAATGTTGTTAATTACTGACAAAGTAAGTATGAACTTACCATCATGGGAAAAACTACTGCAGCAGCTGAAGCTTTTATCACCCACAAGAGAACCAGACAAGTAAGCTGAATGACTGTGAAAATATGGACCTTCCAGAGAGGCACATAACGGAGGTATATCAAATCAGGCTGATGCTTAGCAGGCATTCCAAATAATTTTATACGGTCAAAAAACTGTATAAAATGGAAAACAATAAAGAAAAAAGTTTTCAACAAAATATCATTCTTGCTATATAGTTGAAGAAATTATACTCAACTTTAAAGTTTTGTGCATTAAACTATAACTTTCTTAATATGTTCTGGTACCAGAAGAATGTTTCAGCAAGGAATCTCTGAATCCAATGAAAGGGGGGGGAAAAAAAATCAAGGCAATAACTTTAACTACAGCAACTAATTTAATTAGAAAACTCAAGGCAAATGCTTACATTTGGGAGATTAAAATACTTAGATAAATTTATCGGCTATAATCAAATACAATCATTTAATCTCTTTGACCTCGTTTTCTAATATGTACAATTAAAGAACAATAACCTGAATTACTTCTAAGGCTCTTTCCAAGTCTAACATCAGAAAATAACCTGAAGTAACAATTACCAATTCTTCACTCATGGAAGATAAAACTATGAACAAATTTCTTGCTCTTTTTGAGCTTTAATTTCCTCATTTACAAATTTAGGATAAGATTACTTTTTCATCCCCCAAAACTATTATAAAAGTCAAGTGAGATAATAAAATAATTTTCTGACCAATAGAGAGTAGTTCCTGGATGGTGTTGAAAATATAAAGATCCCGTCTTTGAGAAGCCTTGTCAGCCTCTTGGCCATGACTTGGCAACTTTAGACAACATGCTTTTCACAGTAAGAGGTGGCCACGTGGTGTTAACTGTGTTTTATGATCCAAATGTTTTATACTAAAATTTGATTCATATAAATCTTAGCAAGTTTTGTCAGGTTTTTTTCCAGAAACTATTATAAGTAAAACAAAACAAAGTAGTGACGTCACTGGTTCTAATCTTGACTTCATTCATTACTTCATTAGCTAATAAAAATAAACATCAAGTCGTCCCTCTACTTTTCTATTCCTGATTTACAAAGTAAGAATTTCTTCCTTTCCTCTCTCCAAAAAGGTGTTTTCAGGCTCACAAAATGATTTACATGCTAGGCTTTATGAACTACACTGTGCCATACAAATGAAAGGTCTTACACCAGTTTTATAAGAAACTAACATTTACCTTTTCAAGTACTAAAAAAAAAATAAATGAAAGTACTGAAACTGCTGTTCTACATGCCAGACACAGCACTTTTTCCCCATTGTAATCTTTCTGATCCTCCCTCTCACTCTCCTTGTCTTGATTGACTGAGTTACAGTGCCTTTCAATGTCTTTAATTAAAAACAGGTATAAACCAGAACCATTATCAGTTCGTGATCTTATTCTCTGGGGGTAAAATATGGAGTAAGCAATTAATCACTTGGAAAATGTAATTTGAAGTCACCAATGAAAACACTAACATGTCCCAAAATATCAAAGTGTTAAGAATAATCATTATCATCATTAAAACAAATTTTGCAGATTTAAAGGTTTTTAAGTTCTTCTACAAAACCATTGAACACTTGCCTGGATTCCTTTTAATGAGGAAACTCCCATATAAAGGAAAACACCATACAGAACAGGCATCGGAATAAACTGTAAATAAAATAATCACAATTAAAACTTATGAATAATAGGTACACAAAAACATACCAATAAATAATTATGAGGAAAGAATTAAAAGATCCTTCAGTCACAAAGATTAAACCAACCTAACATTTCTATACATAATTGAAAAATTGCTCATTTTCTACATGTTTCTTCCTAAAAAGGGAGTATGTTTAGTTGTTAAGAGCATGGGAGCTGCAATCAAGACTACTTGATTTAAAAAGGCAAGTAAGGGAAGGGAGGGGGGAGGAGGGGGGAGGGAGGGTAATTGGTGAGACCACACCTACTGTGCATTTTACAAGGGTACATGTGGAATTTGCTAAATGTAGAATATAAATGTCTTAACACAGTAACTAAGAAAATGCCGTGAAGGCTATGTTAACCAGTTTGATGAAAATATTTCAAATTGTATATAAAACCAGCACATTGTACCCCACAATTGCATTAATGTACACAGCTATGATTTAATTAAAAAAAAAAAAAAAAAATCAAGCAGGTAAGAGGGGAAGAGGGGATAAATAAATTCACACCTAATAGGTGCAGTGTACACTATCTGGGTGATACGCAGTTGTAACTTTGTCTCAGGAAGTACAAAAGCAATCTGTGTAACCAAAACATTTGCACACATGTTATAGTCTTAAGTAAAAAAATAAAACTGTTATTCCCAAGAAACAAAAAAATAAATAAAAAGGCAATTAACTTTTTTATCAAAACTTCACCTTTCTGTGCTTCAGTTTCTACGTCAGATTGATGTGACTACTAAAGGAATTCAAATACATAAAATGCTCAGAAAAATGACTGATAAATATCAATCACTCAAAAAACATTAGTCATCATTATTACTATCACCACTTCCTACAGGGACTACTATACATACAGTAACATTCACTGAATAGAGTAACTGAAATCCACCTCTGAAATAAAGTCCTTATTACTGTGGTTCTCATGAGAATCCCAAACTGCCCACCTAGTCCATGGCTAGGCATCCTATATGAACGCCTGGCTATTATACTAATAGGCTCCATCCATTTACTCAAAAACCAACACTCCAAGGGAGAGGTCTGTAAGGAAAAAAGACTTAAAAACTGCAAAGGAAAACTGTATCTGCTACTAACAAACCTAGAATATCTTGTCTAAGGACCCTGGGGAAAAAAAAAAATTCCTAAACAAAACATATGACAAAAATTGAATGAATATCCTCAGGGAACTTTAAAAAAGTATTTTATCCAAAAAGCAACTACAGAATGCTAGGAAAAAAGGAATAATCAGAATGAAAAAAGCTCCTGGAAGTTAACGATGTAATTATCAAAAAGAATTTTGTAGTAATAGTTTAGAGAAGACTAAAGATCAATGTAACAATATAAAAAATAGAGAAAATTCTCTTTAATACTGAGAGGGAGCTGCGATAAGAACATATGAACAAATCTACAAGGTCTGAGATCTGTTTAGTTGGAGTTGAAAAAATTTCTAACAGAGACAACAGAAGAAATATACAATGTAATAAAACTCCCACAACTGAAGGCCCAAGTTTCCAGAGTGAACTGACCCACAGAGAAAAATTTTGGTAGCTTCCAGAAAAGGGGAGAAATGATCTCTGTAAAAGTACAAAAATCCAGCAGATACCAGACTTCTCATTAGAAAACTGGACTCTAGAAAACAATACAGCAATGACTCTTGATCCAAAGGAAAATTATCTCGAACTTAGAAATGCATATCCAAGTAGTGGGTGAATAAAGCCATTGAGAAACATGCAAGAGCTCTAAAAAAGTTTTCTGCTTATGGTACCATGTAAAAAACAACTCCTTTCACAACACAAAAAAAGGAATACAAGAAAAAGGGAAACCTGCATATGAAATTTTTTCCAGTAAGGGAAGACAGTAGATATTAAGAACTTATTCAATCTTGAGGCTTGGGTTGGAGTAAATATAGGCAGTATATTTCTGCCTCCCTGTAAGGAGGTCATACTGCTTAGTCCTCAGCAAATATTCATATTGTAGTATTATTTGTGTATTCCCAGAGGGTTTACATTTTTATAATTTAATGTACAGAAGCAGCACAGAAGGTTCAGTCATAATAACAGCACAGAAAGCAAATGTCACTAACCTTTAAATAATAGTAAAAGTCAATAAAAGGTAGGTGATGGAAGGGACAGCGAGAATGGAGAATAAATAAGCATGATTTTAGTAGCTCATATGAAAGACACAACCTTAGATCAGAGACTTTCAAACATTATGGTCTCAGGAACCCTTTAAAAAGTAGGGAGAACACTGCTCCAAAACTACTTTTGTTTATGTGGGTTATATATACTGATATTTGCCATATTAGAAATTTTTTAAAAATGTAAATTGCTACCTTAAACTCACAATAAACTTACAAGTTAACATAAGAAACACATTTTTAATGAAAAACTATAATTTCCCAAAACAAAATACGATTAAGTGAAAGTAGAGGATTGTGCTACATTTTTGTAAAACTCTTTAGTGTTTGGCTTAAAAGAAGGCTATTTAATTATCATATCTGCATCTGCATTCAATCTGCTGCAATATTCTGTTCTGGTTAAAGTTTATGAAAGAAATCCTGCCACACAACATGCATTTGGCAAAAAATGGACATGGCAAATCCCTGACAGGATTTCAGAGATTCCCAGAGGTCCTTGGACTATGACGACTTTGAGAATCACTATTTTAGGTAAAGAACCTCAGTCTAAACATAATAAACTGAAAAATAAAATTATAAAAATATTTAGAGTTATAATGATGGTACCAACCAGAATAGACACAAAAAAATCCCAAAGCAGTTAAAAATGACTTTACGTGTGGACAGTTGCCTTTGGAAAATGAATGAAAACAGGACTACCTTCTCATTTTAGAGCGTTCTTCAAATTATACTTTAGTGTTTCTACTTATCTCTAGTTAATAGTTTAGAAATTTTAAATTTTCTTTAAAAATTTAAAAGGTAACCTTAATCAATGGGTGACTATATCCCTATAAATATTCCTCCTCTTATCCCCAAGCATTTCTAAACTATACTTACCACTATACTGCAACTGACCATTTACCTATTTCATCAAAAAGGTTTTTAGTTTCTGAAGTAGACAATAATGTATCCTATTGGTTATTGTTTCCCCAATGCCTAATAGCAGAGCAGGTACTCAACAAATAATTGAGTGACTTAATTGGCTGGTAGAAAGTCCATGAAATGAGGCCAAGGAATTCAATACTTACTAGAACTTTTTTTAGTTAATACGTACATACAGACCCCAAGTTTATAATCTAATTTTGAAATGACATTATGACTCATTTTTTTTTTTTTACAACAAAGGAGAAAACAAAGTTGGACTCTTTCATGATGAACAGAAAATATCAGATTAGATATTAAAATATATTGCTATAGTTTTTTTAATCTACTAGATTTAGTATGATGTGTATTATAAAAATAAGATACAATTAGAAGTATTTATACTTCATTATATTAGTTCTGTTTCTCTAATAAATATTTACTACTTTTGTTTCATGTATTCCATCAGGAAGACTACATTAAGTTCGTTTATGGCAACATGATGTTTACATTTTGGTCAAGTAACAAATTTTCACCCATTTTGCTGTATTACTTCGTCTAGTATGCCTACAAAATCCTCTGGCTATATTTTCCTTTTAGATAATAACTAAGCCATTAGCTTTTCCAAAACTATACGGCCTTTAATGTTACCCTTTTACTTTTTTTTTGGAGACAGAGTCTTACTATATCGTCCTCAGTAGAATGCCTGGCATAACAGCTCACAGCAACCAGCAACCTCAAACTCTTGGGCTTAAGCAATTCTCTTGCCTCAGCCTCCCAAGTAACTGGGACTACAGGCACTCACCACAACACCCAGCTATTTTTTGTTATAGTTGTCATTGTCATTATTTAGCTGGCCCGGGCCGGGTTGGAACCCACCAGACTTGGTGTATGTGGCTGGCGCAGAAATCACTGTACTAAGGGCGCCGAGCCCGTTTCACATTATTTTTAAGATGAATATACTTACTAGTAAAACTTACTATACTAAAAATACTACCAAATATTATTTCCCAAGCAAATCATAGAAAACAAAACTAATTTGAGCTATTTTAAGTACATGTTAATGTTTCATTTTTATACAACTAAGATTATATGACAATTTTATGACAAATAACATTTTACAAAATACAACAGAGATTTTACCTTTAGTACTGAAGTCATGAACACAGAGAGGCCCATTAGAATAAAAATCATTAGCCCTGTAACCCGCTGTTCACGAATTCCCAAAAACTTGGGTTGTTCCCCTGGAGCAGAACATTCAGATTCAACCTTCAAGCTGTTGACATGACTTATTGACAACACTGTTGCAGCCACAAACCATGGAAGTCCCATGACGGAGCAAACTCCCAACATAACACCAACCATGAGCAAATCAAGGTGATAGCCAGCTCCTTTCTGAAAAGTGCAACCAACATGAATATTTATAAGTCTAAAGAGTTCTTTCAGCTTAAAATTCTATATTAATTATAAAAAGAAAAGAAACTAGTATTAATCTTACCTCTTTTAACGTTCAAATCATTTTGAAAATACCTCAAACCCTTTAAGAAACCACAATGTTTCAGACAAAAATTTAAAATTACCTTCAATTTGTGCTCCTTTCTGTTTATGATCACAGCTGTAATTTGCTGATCCATGAAGATGAGAATGGTACAAAGCAGAGCAGGAATAGCAGCTATTAATAAGGTCCACCAAGGGTTATCTCCCAATGGGCTTATGATCCAGCCCCTATTTGGATTAGTAGGCTGTCAAAAAAATTAAAATAATAAAGAAAAAAGTGTCCTTCCTCTATTGCACTAAATTTCCACAGTATGGCCTAGGTCTATTCAAGAAATGCCAATACACAGAACTGAATTAAATCTTGGAGTGTATAGTGACTTATTTTTAATAATAGTCACAGGGATTCTTCCCTTCCCTACAAGTATATGCCTAGCCATGTGACTTAGCCACTCTT
Source organism: Loris lydekkerianus (assembly GCA_963574355.1). NCBI lineage: Eukaryota > Metazoa > Chordata > Mammalia > Primates > Lorisidae > Loris > Loris lydekkerianus. Next base: position 99,556 of record CAUYPK010093189.1, on the reverse strand, counting down.
TCCATCTAGAGGTGGGGCCTATTTCCTTTCCCCTGTCACATGGAATGACCTTTTGACTTACTTTAACTCACAATATAAGGCCAAAGTGACACTGTGTGATTTCCAAGTCTCTACAGCTTCTACTTTAACCCTCTTGGAACCCTAAGATCATTAAGCTGTTGAGTAAGCCCAGATAAGCTTTTTTTTTTTTTTTTTTTTTTTTTCAATTTTGGCCAAGGCTGGGGTTGAAACCACCACCCCCGGTATATGGGGCCGGTGCCCTACCCCTTGAGCCACAGGTGCTGCCCTAGATAAGCTTTCATAAGGATAAGATACAATGTAGTGGATGGGATGGGAGCCTGGCAAGGCTCCTATCTCAGCTGTTTCAACCCTCTGAGCTGAAGCCCCAGAGGTAAATGAGGTCATATTACCCCCATCAAACCAATAGATGATTGCAGCCCACAGACCAAGCCACTATGCAACTAAGCCCAGTCCCAACTGCTATAGAATTATAAAAAAATTAAGGGTTATTGTTCAAAGGCATTACATTCTGAAGAAATGTGTTTTGCAGGATTAAATAAGCAAACCAGAATGTCATTTCAATGTGTTTTTACGTACTTCATACAAGGTGAAATCAATCTGCCTACTAAATCAACTCCTAAACCAAACTGCTTTAGAGGCCCTGAGACTTTGGCAGAGTCGGTAGAAATCAGAATTAGCATATAGGAAACTATTTTTCCCAGGCAACTACTAAAAAAATCTGTTTCGTATCCCTAAGCAACAAATAGCCACTGGTTTAATCCTTACCTCAAATTTTTCAGGAACATGAAGTTTAGGAGATGGAACTCCTACAAGGTAGTCAACTGCAACCATTATTACTATTGTGAGAAATACAGCAAAGTCACTGATTGTTGATCGCACCTATATTAAAAAAAAATATGTTAATATAAACAAAGAAATATTGTGTCCTTTCAAAATAATTCATCTTTCACAGATAATATGTCACTAAAAAGTATGAATGGGGATTTTAATTAGTGACAATGTTATCAATTACATACATTTATGTCTAATTCTTTCTCAGAAGATAAAACATTTCACAACTAACCTACTAATTCTCATGATACCATCATCTTCCCACTGTGCGCTCTGATATGTAATAAATAATTTACACTACGAACAATTTTCCTCAAACAATATGTTACTGTTTTGAAATAAAATAAGGAAATAAAAATTAAAAACATAAATATTCCCAGAATTCTAAAATTAGATCCCAGTTACCTTGGTAGGAAAATAACGCTTGGTCTTAAATTGCTTGAGGAATGAAGACAGGAAAAACGTTGTAAAAAACAAGATGACGCACCAAAAGAGCACATCTGGAATATAAGGTCCATGAAGACCACAAGCTGATCCTACAAATACACCATGAAATGTTTTACATTCCTAGAAAAAAGGAGAGAGGAAAGAAAAAAAGAGAGAGAGATGAAAGAGATTCCTAAATATCAAACAGATTAATAAACTTCACTGACTCTAAGATGCAACTGATTGTAGAACACATGGTTAATTTATGTTTCATTTAAAAAAAAAAAATTAACAAATTCAGTATACCACTAATTAATTGTAAGACGCATCCTGAGTTCAGAGATGTTATTATCTGAAAAATAAACGCATTTCTCAATTCACTGGAATACAATATTTTGCCAAAGTTAATTCAGTAATATAGCATGATATTACACAACTTAAGAAATCTAGTGACTTGGTTTTCTTTTGGGGAAGAAGATAAGTGAAAAGGAACCAGAGAGTAACAAAGACACACGCCATAAAATCCTTTTCTAATGCATACTCTAATGAGGCTCATTTTAATAAAACAAGTCAGGTATACCAAAAGAAAAATAGCTAAATGTTTCATTATGTTCAATTTCCATGTATTGATGGATCATGGAAATAAAAGCTATACCTATCAAAAAACAAAAACAAATCACAACAGAACAAAACTCACATGTCCTTTTTGTTTGTAAAGAAAACATTTTGAAAAGACCTATTCAGAGCTGTCCAAGCTTTTTCTTTTCCTCTGTTGCACATTGGAAGAAAGAGTTGTTTGGGGGCCACACATTAAATACACAAACAATAATGAAAGCTGACTGAGGGAGAGTTAGTTGCCTACACACTTGACATGTTATCTGATACCACAGACAAGCAAAAAAGTCCTAACAAAATCAGCATGTGGCCCCCAGGCTGCATGTCAGATACCCCTGATTATATCTATAATAACATGAAGACATCCTATATATCATGAAATAAATTACTTTTAACAAATCATTTTTATTTGAACAGCTCTATTAACTATGCTTCTTACATAACAATCACTTTTAAAATATAAAATACTAAAGCATGAATCTAAGTCAATTACTGATTTTTATTGCTTTAAATTAGCACTGTCCAATAAAACTTAGTGGTAGAAATGTTGTATATCTTCACCAGCCAATACAGAAGCCAGCAGTCACATAAGTTGATTGAGAGCCTGTTATGTAGATAGTTCACTGAAAAACTAAACTTTTAATTACTCATATTTAAATTTAATTTTAATATGCACATACAGCTAATGGATATTGTACTAGATAGCATAGCTTTAAATTAACACTGGGATAAACTTTCAGCTATCTTTAAATTATACAGTTAGGGGCTATCACCTTTAGTAAGAAAGGAATAACCTATAGCTGCTTATACAACTGTTATACAGTTGTTATACAGCTGCTTATACAAAATGTAGCTGTTTCTTATACAGACATAAAAAGCACCAGAGTGCTTGCTTCAGAGCTCATATACTGAACAGCACCAGAGAAGCTCAAGCTAGCATCACTTTATATCCCAACCTTAGAAGTGTTCAAAATGAATAATCTAGGGAAAAAACAAAATTTCCCAACAAAATACAAAGCATCTGTAATAATATTCAGTGCACAATAGGTGCTCATTGCATTTTTTTTCATTTATCATCACTTAGTGCTTCAGTCAGACTTATCTCTACAAGCTAGACATGGCTCACTTAAACATTCAAAACGTAACCACAGCACTCACGATCCTCTAAATAAGCTGTCCACAGAGAAGATGAACTGTAAAAAGCAAGCAAGACAAGTGGACACAAAATGTGACACATACAATGTCTAGAATATGGAACCACAGTTACAGTAGGTATTTTCTTCAAATTTACCAATCTAGGTAGAATTTGAAACTATTAGAAGTATATTCACATCTTTCTAATAATTATACCTTGGAAGTCAAATACAGTCCACCTTTATCTCTTTAACCAGCTTCATTCTTTCAGCCTATGCTTTTTAGGGCATGATACAGTAAAAAAATTGGTAACTACTATCTGGTCACAGCACTACATTACATTCTGAAAACATACTATATTCATTGATCTAGAAAAAAGGTATGTCTAATCAGAAAAAGCTAAAAGAATCAGAATAATGTGCATTTAAGAAACTCTTTTTATTTCATAACATACTCACAGAAACAGTGAGATTTCCCCAGGAAATACTGTGTGCTGTTACATTCTCTTTATTCCACAGCTCTAGAGTTTCATTGCTAGGGTTCGGAGGTTCAGTACACACACATCTGAAAAATTAAAAGTAGGATACATTTTTAAGGCTCCTAATTTCATGTTTACATTATACTAAATCAGTTACACAATGTGATAGCTTTTAAATTCTCAATCTTTTTACCATATTGCAAAAAACAGACTAGAAAGTGAAAATACATCAGGAATAACAGAATGGAATATGGTTTGATAAAATCAAACTAATACAAATATCAATTAAATGTTTACTTAATGACACTAGTAAAGGACACCCTTGAGGGAGGGCACTATTTTCTTTAAAACTCTGAGAAGATAGCACCACATTTAGCAACATTACTCTCCTAAATCTATTTAACCTCCATAGGAGTTACTGCTGCCTCTGCCCACCCATCACACGTGGAGACTCACAATAAATAATACTACTATTAATTCTTTCTTTCTTTTTATTTGTGAGACAGAGTCACACTTTTGTCATCCTCAGTAGAGTGAGGTGGTATCAGAACTCACAGCAACCTCAAACTCTTGGGTTCAAGTGACCCTCTTGCCTCAGCCTTCCTAGGAGCTGGGACTACAGGCAACCTCAATAATGTCCAGCTATTTTTAGAGATGAAGTCTTGCTCTTACTCAGGCTGGTCTTGAATTCCTAAGTTTAATCAATCTACTGGCCTCAGCCTACTATTAATTCTTTATACTCTGACAACTGCTACCTACTCATGCTCCATCTTTATTGGTCTTGAGACTTAGTCTCAAAAAAAAAAAAAAAAAAAATAGGCTACGGCGCCAGCCACATACACCGGAGCTGTTGGGTGCGAATCCAGCCCAGCCCATCAAACAACAATGACAACTACAACCAAAAAATAGCTGGGCATTGTGGCGGGTAGCTGCTTTCCCAGCTACTTGGGAGGCTGAGACAAGAGAATCACTTAAACCCAAGAGTTTGAGGTTGCTGTGAGCTATGAGGCCATGGCACTCTACCTGGGGTGACAGCTTAAGACTCTGTCTCAGTCAATCTATCATATCTATCAATCAATCAATATTTTTTTTTAACCAGGACAATACTAGGAGAGTCCTAGTAAGTCAGAAAGTTCAGTTCATACCCAGAATATTTCTGCTGCCTAAAAAAAGCTATAAATATGCAAAAAAGTTTCTTCACAGTTAAAAATGGGGGGAGACCCTAAATATTCCCTGTAAGATTATAAACTGTCTGAGAAAAGGCAAGAAAGATGGATTTTGGAGTCTATCCAAGTACTATCATTTACTAGCTATATGACCTAAGACAAGCTTTAACCTCCAAGAGCCTCGATTTCTTCATACACACAAGAGGCTATGATGTGAATAATTAAGTACCATTAAAAATATAAATTACAAATTTATAATATAAATTAGGCAACAGTTCCAACACAATTTCTGCAAGATCTCATAGAATGTTAGCTGAATTAATGCTTTTCACATGTAATGGGTCACCAGGAAGGAAACGTTGCCTTAATTGAGGGAACACTAACTATAAAAGTTATGCTTCATAAAGATCAAAGGAACAAAAGGCAGAGAAAGAGAGAATGTTTTAAATTAAAGCAATTAAGAACAAAGGCGTTGGAACATTATATATTTAGAATCAAAGTGTCACTAACATTTCCAATAGGTCAATGTCTCATAGGAATTTTCGCATCCCTCTCTGTGCCAGCCATCAAAGCTGAAGGCACACAAGTGACAGTAGCAGAAGAAAAAGGAAAATGATGACAAATGGAGGGAAGGGGGGGGGAGTATAGGTGTTTAGGGCCTATAGAAATAGAAAAACTAAATCTGTATCCCTTTTAGTCTTTTGGTAACCACATTGCTCAATGTAAGTTAACCAAATGCAATACCACATTTACACCAAGCATGACTGCTAAAGACAACAAATACAGGAATCTACTTAAATGCATCTAATTTTTGCCAACCTTTTTATACCTATTAGATGTGACTTTTCAAGTCCTATTTTATTTTAGAGTTTAAAATTATTTTCATTTCATACTTTTCTTATCACAAAGAAAATATTTCACTAAATGCCAAAAAGTATAAAAATTCTACTAAAAATTTTTTTATTAAAAATTATTAACCTTTAAACAACAACAAAAATAAACAAATGGGACTTCATTAAACTGAAAAGCTTCTGCATACCTAAGGAGACAACAACCAAAGCAAATAGACAACCTATGCAATGGGAAAGGATATTTGCATATTTTGAATCAGACAAAAGCTTGATAACTAGGCTCTATAGAGAACTCAAATTAATCCACATGAAAAAAAGCCAACAATCCCATATATCAATGGGCAAGAGACATGAATAGAACCTTCTCTAAAGAAGACAGACGAATGGCTAACTAACATGAAAAAATGCTCATCATCCCTATCTATTAGAGAAATGCAAATCAAAACCACCCTGAGATACCATCTAACCCCAGTAAGAATGGCCCACATCACAAAATCTCAAAACTGCAGCTGCTGGCGTGGATGTGGAGAGAAGGGAACACTTTTACACTGGGACTGAAAACTAGTACAACCTTTCTGGAAGGAAGTATGGAGAAACCTCAAAGCACTCAAACTCAAACTAGATCCCATTTGATCCTGCAATCCCATTACTGAGCATCTACCCAGAAGGAAAAAAATCCTTTTATCATAAGGACACTTGTACTAGACTGTTTACTGCAGCTCAATTTACAATCGCCAAAATGTGGAAACAGCCTAAATACCCACCAACCCAGGAATGGATTAACAAGCTGTGGTATATGTATACCATGGAATACTGTTCAGCCATTAAAAAAAAAAAAAGGAGACTTTACATCCTTCGTATTAACCTGGATGGAAGTGGAAGACATTATTCTTAGTAAAGCATCACAAGAATGGAGAAGCATGAATCCTATGTGCTCAATTTTGATATGAGGACAATTAATGACAAAGTCACAGTGGGGGTGGTGGAAGGGAGAGCAGAGACAGAAAGAAGGAGGGAGGGGCGGGGAAAGGAAGAGCAGAGAGAGGGAAGGAGGGAGGGGGGTGGGGCCTTGGTGTGTGCCACACCTTTTGGGGGCAAGACAGGATTGCTAGAGGGACTTTACCTAATAAATGCAATCAGTGTGACCTGGCTTTTTGTACCCGCAATGAATCCCCAAATATAAAAAAAGAAAATTATTAACCTTTAAAAATTAATGACATGAAAAATGTGAAAAACATAAATTTTAAAAATATATCCCATACCTAGTATACATCCAGACTTTAGTTAAAGAATTTAAGATATAATTATAACTGCCCAATTCAAATATATGATTGATTAGTTGTCCAGTAATCAAATTTAAATTAGCCAATCCAATTAAATAAGACTAAAAACACACACATTTGAATTTCAGTGAACAAAAAATGAATTTGATCAACTATATGACATCCATTGAATGCTTTGCCAAAATCACATCTAAAATAAACATGTCCAACTACCACATGCTAGTTGGGTAGTTACAGCTAGATACGATGTCACGATGCAAGAAATGCATTTTCTTAGGCTCCGACATCTCTGCAAAAACACATTTTAATATTAGGAGGAAACAGAAACACTTACGAGTAGCTGGTCAGTCCATCTAAGTTGTTGTGCATATTAAATTCATATATTTCTCCTAAATGAAAGAGCTTCTCCAAAGCCTCATAGATGAATATGATACAAATGAGAGCTGCAAAAGCCTCCTCTGTAAATCGAGTAATATAACACACAAGGCTGCTTGCATCTGTTGCAACCAAAACAATGCACAAAAAAGAAGTCCACAGACCAATACTGGTTCTTAAAGACAAATAGGAAAGGTGATAATCTCTGTTTAAAAAGAAAAATGTGAACACGATCAACATATGTATGGGAATAGTATTTACACCCCAACATTTTTATAAGAAGCAATTCAAACAGCATAAAAACATACAATTTCTAAAAAAGAGAGTGAACTACAAAATGGCAAAATGACCAGAGAAAACTATCTGCTTCAACTGAAGACTAACTTCTTACTTACAGATCTGTTAGTTATTACATTCATATAAAGGATTTATAGAGAAATTTACCATGCAATAAATATTTTAAAATTAGACCTCACTTTAGAAATCAGTTAGGAATTAATGATATGTCTGTAAGAACAACTGTATGTGATTCTCTCTGAAGATCCAGAGTCACACACATAAATACAGTAATCGTACCTACAGCTCCAACATCATCATCATCCCCACTACCACCTCTCTACCCATCATAATTTCTTATTTTAAATTTCAATTATGAAATTAGTAGCAGAGTCTATACATCAGGTTATTGCATTCTCTTTCTGTTAGTCTCTATAGCATGCCAGATTAGAATCATTGTAAGTAAAAAATTAGAAGAGAGTTGTATCAATCAAATATTTAATAGTATCAAATTAGTTCCAGACTAAAATTGTGAACTCATTTATGTCACAAAGGTAACAGTACTGGCTATGTTGAGTTCGAAGTCTAATTACTATAGTACCCTATGTTCATTTCCACAGAGAACAATCTTGCCAGTGGAAACTGACACTTCACTCTGATTGATTCAAGCCCCACTCTTAAACATCAATGATTGGTAAGGTTAGCATGGGCTTGCTTACTTTCCTCATTTCTAAGTTATTAGGTTAGGAATGGTTTTATGGGCTAAGACAGGGCCAACCCAAGATATAATTATACATATATGCAAACACACATGATGATGAGAGAACTCTTACCTGCAGAATTTAAATAAAATTTTTTCAAATACTAGAACTGGACCTGTGCTCCCCAATATTGTCAGAGGTTGCCCAGCAAACAATGAATAGGCAATCCCAGTTAATGATGCTCCGAAAAGAGACTCTATTGCACTCTGTTTAAGGAAAAAAAAAATGAATAAAAGCAATACATCATAAACATTTTTTCTAACCTACTATGTGTATAATACACATAGGACAACTGGAAAATAGGAGTACTAATCAAGTAGTTATAAAGCTAACACAACTATGAGTCTTAAATTTAAACTTTAAATATGGAAAATTATAAATTAAAAAAAAAAGAAAATTATAAATTCATTATAAATCCATAGGAAAAAAACTGCTTTCTTTTGCATATTAAAAGTAAACATTTTGTAATCACCCTTAACTCAAAATTCAATACAGGTTAAGTTTCCCTAATCCAATAACTCAAACTCCAAAACTTTTCAAGCACAATGTGACACTCAAAGGAAATGCTCATTGGAGCGTTTTGGATTTTGGATTAGGGATGCTCAACCAGTTTGTAAAATACAAATATTCCAAAATCCTTTTTTAAAAAATCCAATATCCAAAACACTTCTTCTGGTCCCAAGCATTTCAGATAAGGGATAATTAACCTTTACAACAGGATGCAAGGAGCAAAGAGTAAATGGAAGAGACACACAAAAGGGCTTCAACTTTACCCAAAGATGTTTTACTTCTTACGTCTGTCGGTCAGTACAAAAGGGTATCTATTACTTTGAATACTGTTACATGTCTAAAATAGTACACTTTAAAAATACAAAATAATAAGTACTCAATATAGTCCTACAAAATAAGAATCAAACAGGAGATAACATGTGGCTCTATCTTTCTCAAACTGATTTCTAGAGGGCAATTTTCCAAATATTTTAAAGAAATTAATACGAATAGCTTAATCAATTGAAACCAAAACTGAAATACTCAACAAAATAAATGAGAATAGTCTCTCCTAAAGACTGATTTAAATTCAAAGCTAGTACACTAACTCTGTACCACTACCAACATTATATTCTAACTCATCAAGTTATTAGATAGCAAGGCTGATGATGTACCATGCCCTTAGAAAAGGGGAAGGATAATAAAGTAAGGAAAGAAAGGGAAATAAAGTAAGGGAAGAAAAGAAAGCTTGTAACAAACAACCCTCCTGAAATGAGAGGCAGTGCAGCAGTAGAAGACAAGAAGGGCCAAAACCAGACTGGAAGAGAAGACTGGCTGTTACCTGGTATGGAGCCATGGCCACACTTTCACCCTTTAAACCTATGCTTTTTCAAGTGTAAATGACGGATAATGAGAGCTAGAAGATTGTCAGTAGTGTTTGCAAAAATACCTAGCAAGCATAGTGCCTGACACATAAATGCACTCAAGAAAAATGGCAGCAATTCTCATAAGCTTTAATAGCGGCTTTCAAATCAATATCACAAAATGACAGTAGGCAGTGAAAGTATAATTCAACTATCAGAATAAAAACAGAATCAAACCCACACGTGAATTTTGACTTTTGGCAACATAAAGAAGTGTCCATGTGAATAATACATTTGTTAACTGCATGAGATAAATTTGTTTTCTTGCCCATGGGAAAACAAGTTTGTCCTAGAAGACACTACTAAGCCATCATAAAACTCTTAGTTCAATTAGAATATGCACGCTTACAAAACGACTTTAGGCAGAGCTTAAGTAAAAGGAAAACAAAGTCTAACTATATCAAGAGACAGAAAAAAACTGATAAGAGAAGCAAGGAGAAAACAAAATAAGAAAATGTTAACAGGGGCAAATGGGCACAAAATGAAGACTCCCTTTCCCCAACTTTGGGTTAAAATAGTAGATATTGTCACAGGAAGACCTTTTCACCCTAGCTCCCACTGCCATATTTTACTGCAAGCAAAAATTTCCCTTCCCCCAGACCTATTTTTTTCTAATTTTTGAACTTTTTTTTAATGTTACTGTCAACCTGAAACTTGTTTTTCATTAAAGAAAACACAGCCCCTAATTACACTGGTCTGCCTACTCACCCACACATTCAAAAATTTCCATTTTACCCAACAGAAGCCCTAACTTTCACCTCTCCTCACAAACTTTATATATGTATCTGTACCACATTACTACTCTTCTACTCTACTAGGTCATCAAACACTCTTGCTAATTTTTCGTCCTCAATACCTCTAGTTTGGTTTTGAATCAAACTAGAATCAGTTCGATTGGTCTCAATTCACAAAATTACATCACCCTGACTGCTCTTCTAGGTCTCTGTCTCCTTTGCTAGGCCATTTTCCTCCTGAATCCAATCCCTACATCTTGTCCTTCCTCCATTCCATAAACCTGGACGATTTCCCACTTTTTCCCTCTCCTCTCCTTCCTTAGCCTCATCTGTCCTCATTTTCAACCCTCACTTGCATATGAGTAATTCTCAATCTTCACATTCCCTCTTTACCACTCTGTAAATGCTGGAACTCTATCCCCTAATATCTCCATTTGTCCTTGAAGTTCTAGGAAAGCATCTGAAAACAAACACATCTCCATATCCTTTTCCTCTATAGTATCCCTAAGCTTTCTCTATTTCTATCACTTCTACCCTCTTACATGTGGCAAACATGTCATCATCATGTACATGCACATGACATCGTCACTGTGCATATACTAATACACTCTTCTTCACTTGTTTATGCTCCTCCAGTCCTGATGTACTACCACATTAACAGGATGAGATGGCAGGCAGTGAGTGACAGTCCATGAGCAGAGAGGCAGCATGTCCATGACAGTAACAGATAAAACACATTGGCATGGGGACCAGCAAAGTTACATGCAGAATTTGTGATAGCACAAAAAGCCACTTACTAAAAATATGTTTGATACAATAATTAGAGACTACAGTAAAAAGACTCTAAATAATCAAAAACAGAGTTGCAAGAAAGCTTCAGTTGTCAGGCTTATCTCATGTTCAGCTCATGAAATATTTTAATTGAGTAATTATCACTGCTTGTCATAAGGTATGTTAACCTTTTATCTATAAAAAATGAATTTTCTAGTAAGAATATAATTAAGTAAAATAAGATCTTAAGAATTACTATCTCATTTAAACGCTATTAAAATGTATATAAACAAAAAAAAAAGTGCCTTTCAAGATTTCACAAAGCACCAAAGCTTTACAGTATTACCACAAACAGAAAAACAGAAAAACTTCCATTTTACTCATATCAAAGGATGGATACAACTTTCATTATATTTTATTTTTTCCAAATAAAAGACTTGGCTATTTTCACAGATTTAATAAAAGCAAAATTAAAGTAAATGCCCCTTCAAAAAGCCAGTATTTGCACATTATGTTCTATTCTTACCAAATAGCCTAGTCTAGGCCTACAAGCCAATAACGATGCATTAATATTAAACATATGGCCCTAACTAATCCTATGATATCTTACTGAAGCAGCACCATTGATAAATCCTCCCACCCATGCCCCACCCAGAATCATTAGTGTCTTCACCCCCAATCCACCCAGCCTCCCCAAAGACAATGCAAGCCTTTTACTCAATTTATAAAACCATTCATCCAGCAAGCCAAGATAAACTTTTTTGGTTTGGTTTTACCTCAACTGTGCATCTTCTGTTCAAATGGCTTCCCCATGTTTTCCATAGCAATTACCTTGGGGGGAAGTCTGCTTTGGGACAGGTTAATCATGCTGTGGGTAGACTCTTCAAATAAAAGTATGAATAGTGAGACAAATGCATACAGACACTTGCCTCTGAAGAGCTAAGAGCCTGGCCACTACCAATCTTTGTACTCACTATTCTGCCTTCTGTAGCTTCTCCAAGCAGCCCTCCAAAAGTGATTACAGGAGACATACAGGCACAGTATAGGAAAAGAATCGAGGCCAGGCACTGCAGGCTTAATGCATCCTTGAAGTCACTCAAGAAAAAAGGTGCTTTCCTTTTGATGTCAAGTATCAAACCACCAAAAAGCCTAAATAGGTGAGATGAAACTCGTCAAACTGTACACTAGAGGATTCTAGCTAGTTCAAACTAAAACTATGGGGTACATAAAACTGCCAGTGCCTACTGTTTTGTCAACAAAAATTAAAATCCTATTTAAATCATAATATAAATTATAGAAGATACACTCATTTAATCGAATCTACTGACGACAGAGGAAAGGTATATCTCACTAAGTTAAAAGAGACAAATATCTGTATTTTATGAACTATTTACTGAAAAAACTGCAGGCAAATGATTTTATATGAGTAAATGTAATTTCAAACACAAATGTTAAGGAAATGTACAATAAAAATAAAGCCTAACGTCCCAGTCATGAAAATGTGAACAAGCATTCTGTTATCATCTACATTATAAATCTTAAATGCAACTCTCAAAAATACCAGAAAGGCAATAAAAATTGATATATCCTTTAATATGAATGCTGTATGCTATGTTTAAATGCATGAGTAGTGAATTAAATAATTTCATTAACTTTTAGAATTATTACTTCAAACATTTAAGTATTTCTGTCTAGGAAAAAAATATATACCCTAAAAATTATTTCAGTGTATTTAATTTACTACACACATAGTCAAACAAGTACATATATAAATAAAACTAAGTAGTGCCAATTAGTAGATTAAAATCTATATTTGTACATCAAAACCATATTGCTTCAACTTTTTTTAACAGTCAGGTTTTTGGATATATCTAACTTCAAAATATTCCAAAAAAATATACCTATATACTCGAGTATAAGCCGAGTTTTTTCGGCACAAAATTTGTGCCCAAAACCCGAACTCGGCACAAATTTTGCGCCGAAAAAACTCGGCTTATACTCGAGTATATACGGTAAGCTTCAGAAGGAGCAGAGACATTTTCTTGCTCACTGCCATATCTCCAGTGTCCACAACACAGCCTGGGACATAGCAGATACTCAACAAAACACTGGTAAGTGAATCAGTAAGTCAGTAAAGCTCTTTGACTCATACAGTAAGAAAACTATTCAAATCTCGACTGCAGGAAAATACAAAAAATAAACCTTAAGCTTTCAAATGTTTTGGATATTTCAAGCTTTTCCATTCTAATTTTTCTAGGTTAATGCTGAAATAAATCCTAAACACGTGCTGACAGATAGAAGAAATTACTCTATAAATAATATGACAGTAAAGAGAACGAGCTTGCAATAAAAAAAGCGCCACTGATAATCTAAAAAAATGAATCTACATCATTTAATCAATAACTGATCACTTAATAGATGACTCAAAGATGCTCTCAAGTGACTATGAGATCAATGGGGGGTCTAACACGGTGCTTCTCAGTGACTAAGCTTATTCCAGTTTGAAGTTTGAAGAAGCAACAATAGCTAATAACAGAATAGCACTGTCAGCAATTTTCTCTATTATATTTACTAAGACTAATACATTTCACTAATCAGTAAATTAATTGTGAACTCAAGCTTCTCTAAAGTCTACATTCAGTATGCTAGTTGTTTATTGTTCTCATATACATCGTACCCTTCAGGAATGGCAAAATCCCCCATAGTGCACCTTAAATCTTTTAAACAAAGATTTAATATTATTTAGTTGCACACTGACCATCAGTGACATACAATATCAATATCAATAGCCACATGTTCTTCTATAGTATGAAAATACTTAAAACATTTATCTACTTCTACAAATATTTACACCTGGAACATTTCTACTCTTTATTCTAAAAATTAACTTGTTACTTTTTCTAAGGAGGTTTCCAGAGATCATTACAATGGTTTTGTCATGCTTATCCATCTAAAATTTTACATTATCTCATGATATAAGAGTTCTAAATCTATGCACATGCAGAAAAAATCATCAGTTATAATTACTCTCTGTTCCCATAATCCTCTAACTTATGTGGAGAATTTTAATAGGACTCTACACCTTCTTTAAGAACCTTTTGTATAAGCAATGGAAATTAATCTATAAACATATGCACTATATAACTGCAATATTCTGAACATATGGTCCATAGCTTGGTACATACTATTAAAATTATTTTTAGATGCATATAAATTTTCCATAAATAATACAGACTTTTTAAAATATGAAAAAAAAAATCATTGTATAAGATTAAGTTCCAAATACTTGGAAAGAAGCAGAATATTTATGTCTTTTTCATTAAACCAACCCCTACCCCCAAAACATATCACCATTGTACCCACCGTCCAGTCCGCTGCAGCTCAGGCCCCGCGTGATGAGCGGTCTCATCTGACGTGGGGGCAGACCCATTGTGAAACACAGGGATCTTTCTCTTTTCCTGAATTTCACAAAAACATAGTTTCAGATTTCTATTTTAAGAAAACTATGATAGGATCTTCAATTAGCAGGAACATCAGATTTAATATTGATAATGTATTAGTGATCCAAGAAAGAAATGCTTCGATACAAACTTCCTTCATGAACAAATTGTACTTTAAAAGAGTCTAATGTTTTTATTTTTTCTCTAATGTTTTATTAGTATTTTAAGTTTATGATTAGCTTTTTTAAATCTTATATTCTAGTATCAATATACTAAGACATATTCATATATACCATTTCAAATTACTATTCAGCAAAAGCTAGACTGTGAGTAACTTCCAGCAAAGCATCTATCCTACAAAAGTTTTTAAAGTATTACTCACGTTAACTATTAAAAAATATACTTTAAAGAAAAAAATGCTTTTTCTTTTACAAAAATACGTCCCTTAAAATAGAAGTAGCTAGAGCGTTGTTAAACATATTTTCATTAAAATCAATTTTCTTTTACATTTGACTACAAATTCAAGAGTGTTATAATCATGATACAGGATCTTTTCCTTCTCACTTGAAGACAAAGAAATAAGCTTTTAATTTGTTACTTGAAAAGGTTGCAGGACTAAAAAGAGTGAAGGAAGGAGAGGAGAAGGAGAAATGAAGAAAGAGAAAGAGTTGTGTCATCGCAGGAGGTAGGTCCCTTGAGTCAAAGGATAGGCTGAACTAGACTTTTGCTACCTGGTTTACAAGTTTGACATTTACAGAGCAGCAAGATTCGTCTACAAAAGTAAGATTACCATCTTACATCTTAGAGGGAAAAGAGAAAAAATATAGAGAGAGAATTCCTAGAAAACAAAAATAATAGAAAGCATAACATTATTATAATCTATAATCTATGGGAAATAGCTAAAGTATTAGTCAAGAAAATTAAGCACCTGTATTAATAAATGAGAGAAGAAAAAAGAAACATCTCTTATTATAGATACGACTGAAAAACAACTACATACAATAAAAGAAGAAAATTAATAAAACAAAAAAATATACAGTTGACTCCTGAAGCGGGTGGGAGTTGTGGCACCAATTCATGTGCAATTGAAAATCCCAGGTAAATTTTGCCTCCCCCAAAACTAAACTACTAGTAGCCTACTGTTGACTAGAATGCCTTACCTACAACAAACAATCCAACAACATATATTTGGTATGTTGTATTATGTAAAAACTATAGTCTTACACTAATTCTTACAATAAAGGAAAAATGTCATTAAAATCATAAGGAAGAAACAATATAATTACTACTCATACGTGAAAGTAGATCATCATAAAGATCACCCCACTCATCTTCACACTGAGTAGGCTGAGGAGGAAAAAGAGGTGGGGTTGGCCTGGCTGTCTCAGAGGTGGCAGAAGCAGAAGAGGTGAAGAGGTGGAAAGGGAGGTGGGAGAAGGAAGTGGACTCTAAGTGTAACTTAATGGAAATACAACACGTCTGACTTCTGTGATTTTTCATTTCTGTAAAAATGTTTCTATACCGTACGAATCCTCCTTCCACCACTGGCTTTAGTTGCACTGCCCATGTCATAGAAGGGTCCATGTTTCTAAGACCTTAAAAGCAGTCTTGAATAATCAGAGTCCTTCTGCAGGACTGTCTAAAGACAGTTTATTTTCTGGCACTGCTTCTCCTATGTCTTCTTCCTCGTTGTCTGGCACTGGTTCGGAAACACTCACTTCCATCAAGTCATCTTCTGTCAATTCCTCTCCTGTGTTATCCATTAGCACTTAAATTTCTTCAAGATCCATATCTTAAACTCTTCACCTTTTTAGCCATGTCTATAACCTCTTTCATGATTTCCTTCAATGGCTCTGTCATAAATCCTGTGAAGTCATGCACAACATACGGGCAGAGTTTTCTCCATCAGGAATTCATTGTTTCAGGCTTGAGAGCTTTCATGGCTTTTTCTGTAACAAGGATGGCACCTTCAGTGGTGTGATCTTTCCAGACTTTCATGATGTTCTCTTCCACAGCACTGACAATCCTTTCCATATAATATCATATGTGATAAACCTTAAAGGTCTTTATGACCTCCCAACCCAGAGGCTGAAGCAGACATGTTGTATCTGTGGACGAGCAGACTACCTTGATAGCCTTGGATGTTGAACTCATGAGATTTTGAGTGGTCAGGGCATTGTCCAGTATAGAAAGAATTTTACAAGGCTGACCCTTACTGGTAAGGCATTTCCTGACTTGAGGAATAAAGCAAAGATGAAACCAATCCACAAAAAGGGTTGTTAATTGTCCAGCCCTTCTTTCTATATAACCAAAAGACTGGCAGGTGGTATTTGTCTATTCCAGCGGTTCTCAACCTGTGGGTCATGACCCACAAGAACTGTATTAAAGGGTCGTGGCATTAGGAAGGCTGAGAACCACTGGTCTATTCAAGGACCAGAAGTGACTACTTTATAGGTAAGGGCAGTCCTGATCATAAATCCAAGTACATTTGCATAAAACAGAAGAGTTATCCTCATCTTTCCTGCCTTAAATCCTGGTGCTTGCTTCAATCCTTTACTGATGAAATGTCCTCTGTGGTTATTTTTTTCCCAAAAGAGGGTACTTTCTTCGTGCATTAAAAACCTGTTCAGGCAGATATCCTTTCTCCTCAATGATTTTCTTAATGGCATATGCTCTGGGAACCCATGTGCTCCTTTTTGGTCAACAAAAGCTGCTTCTCCTGTTATGGTGACACTTTTTAAACCAAACCTCTTTTTAAAATTATCAAACCATCCTTTGCTAGCATTAAATTCTCCAGTTTCAGATCCTTCACCTTCCTTTTGCTTTAAAGGGTCATATAATGACACTGCTTTTTCTTGAATCAAATTCATATATAGGTATGCCTTTCTTATAGCAATCCTGCACCCCCATAAAAGCTTCATTTTCAATACAAGATAAAAAAGACTTTTCAAAGTTTTACACCCACTTGCATAGCTGCAGCAATAACTTCATGCATTTCCTTTCCCTTTCTTTGTCTTCTTGAGACAGGGTCACCATATGTTGCCTAAACTAGTCTCAAATGCCTGGGCTCAAGTGATCCTCCCACTTTGGACTTCCAAAGTGCTGGGATTACAGGCATGAGCCACTGTACCAGTCTCCTTTCCCTTCACACCACAGTCCGCAGGCTGGATCACTTGTACCTGGACATTGCAGGCAACCACAGCTGCAGACCTCAACTTGAGGTCTACCAAGCAATACAACTTTTTCTTATAATATCATGACTTTTCTCTGTTTGTGGACAGCATTTCCAACGTTACTAGCAGCAATACATATAGATCCTACAGTATAATTCAAGGTTTATGATACTGCACTAAACACAATGAAAAATACCCAAACATCTGTGGGTGATCACTTTTTACTGCAATGTGTAATTTGCTCATGTGGAGATAAGCAAGACAGTGTTTCCACATGGATACTTGCATGTTAAGTTCACCAGATAGCAACAAGAGGTGGCTACAAAATTATTATGGTAGCATACAAACTAGGTACTATAGTTAATTTTAGGCACTTCAGATTTAATACATGTTTATATTGTTTACATTTCTCTCTGTGAATGGTGCCACATATTATATCTGTGTTCATACATTTTCTCTTTTTATAATAGATTTATATGTATTTTATGGAAGTAAATGATAAAATAGACTAATATTGGCATATATTTTATGCATTCATGATATACCTAACTTTTTCTTAACTTTTTCAGTCATTTCTAGGCTATGTAGTTCAAGTTTTTGCAAACCTCCAATTATTTTTCCATTATATTTACGGAAAAATTTGCATATAATGGGAACTGCACAGTTCAAATCCATGTTGTTCAAGAGTCATGCCTATACATAAAAAATAGCCTTCATATACATATAAAAGCAACAAAGATACAATATTTATGATAACACTCATCAAGAATCATGTAAGTTACAGATGAGAAAAACATCATACCATTCTTAAGGGTACCACCTTGAAACAGAAAACTGGGGAGAGACACGGGAGAGATACATCATGTTCTTGGCCAGAAAGCTTAAATGTCATAAGGACATCAATTCTTTCTCAAATCACTAAGAGAATTTAATCATCATCATAACCTTTCAAAAACCTTCAGATTTTGTTTTTAGAAATATAAAGCTAATTTTAAACTTTACATAGAAAAATAAATGTAAGGCTGGCACAGTGGCACACACCTATAATCCTAGCACTCTGGGAGGCCAAGACAGGTGGATTGCTTGAGCACAGGAGTTAGAGACCAGCCTGAGCAAGAGTGAAACCTCCGTCTCTATTAAAAACAGAAAAAACTAGCCAAGCATGGTGGCTAGCTATGCACATGCGCATAGTCCCAACTACTTGGGAGGCCGAAGCCAAGAGGATCCCTTGAACCCAGGAGTTTAAGGTTGCTGTTGAGTGACAATGACACTATGGTACTCTACTCAGGGCAACAGAGCAACAGAGTGAGACTCAGTCTCAAAAAAAAAAAAAAAAAGAAAGAAAGAAAGAACTGGGTAAAGACAGCCAAGGAAACTCAGAAAAACACGAGTAAGAAGCTAAAATGAATCTAGACCTACCAGATATTTAATTATACCAAAGCCTCCAAAATTAAACAGTATGTAATTGATTGATGAACACAAAGACTAATGAAAAATAAAAGAAATTCCAGAAACAGAGCCAAATGCAGATACAAGTTTACTTAATAATAAAGACAGTAACACCAATCAAGGGGGGCAATTCTTAACTTTTTAATTAACTTGAACAATCAGGCAGCAATTCAGAGAAAGAAAGAAGTTGGCTGCCTACTCATATATACCATGATAAACCCCAAGGATGAATGAACAATTTAAATATTTTATTTAAAAAAGGTGACAGAGAGTGATGAACAAAAAAATATAATAAGTCATATTCAACCACATCAATTACAGAAATGCAAATTAAAACTCCATTAAAGTACTTGAAATATGGCTGGGCACAGTAGCTCGCGGCTATAATCCTAGCACTCTGGAAGGTCAATGCAGAAAGATCACCTGAACCCAGCAGTCTGAGGTTGCTGTGAGCTAGGCTGATACCACAGCACTCTAGCCCAAGGTAACAGAGTGAGACTGTCTCGGAGAAAAAACAAACAAAACTTGAAATAGTAACATAAAGCTATCTGTCAGATTGACAAATATACAAAAGTTTGGAAACGTACTGTGTTAGTGGGAAATAGACTTTCATGTATCATTATAGGAGTCTAAAACACCTCAAGTTAATATAGGAGGAACTCTGGTGAATTCCCCTTTGAGTCAGTAATCCTATTTCTGGGGCTCTATCCTACAGACACACCTGCACAAGACTAAAATGGCATATGAAATCAGGTCGGGTGGCTCAGACCTGTAATCCTAACAGTCCGGGAGGCTAAAGTCGGAGGATCACTTGAGCTCAGGAGTTCAAGATGAACCAGAACAAGACGCAATCTCTATTAAAAATAGAAAATTTAGACAGGCATGGATGGTGACAGGCACCTACAGTCCCAGCTACTCAGAAGGCTGAGGCAGGAGGATCACTTGAACCCAGGAGTTTGAGGTTGCCGTGAGCTATGATGACGCCACTACACTCTAGCAAGAGTGACAGAGGGAGACCCTGTCTCAAAAACAAATAAACAAACCAAAATGGTATGAGTATCATGAAATGATTTGTAAGAAAAAAAGACTAAAAACAACCATAGTCCAGGAATAAGATAAACTATGCTACATCTATAAATCGAATACAACACAACTATGAAAAAAGAGCAAGGAATATTGCCATGATTTCTTAAGAGTAGATCTCCAAGATGTACTGTTATGGAGAAAGGCAAAGTGCAGAACAGAATATATTTAGAACGTTACATTTTGGTAAAAGGAATAAATAAGACAATACATGTTCATACTTCCACATACTGAATGAAAACTAGAAAACAAAAAACTAATCACAAGTGGTTACCCACAAGAGCTGGATATGTAGCTAAGACAGTAAAGGGGACAAGGCAGGGATATGACTTCTCTGAGTATACCTCTTTATATAGTTTTAATCTTTGAATCATAAAAATATATAATCTATTCAAAAATTTTAATTGAAAACAAAGTAACAGTTCTAGAATAGAACAGAAGAATAGTTCTAGATTCTTACCTGAGAAGGAACACTTTTTGGTGGCTCTATGCGTATAGAAGGATCCCACTCTCCTGGAGGTAGGACAGTTACTTGATCTAAAAACTCATCAATTCCAGATAAGAGGTCATTTCTGTCTTTTGCTTTATAAGCTACATCATGAAATATCTAAAAAAAAAAAAAAAAAAAAACAACTGAGCAAAAGAATTTTAAAGTTGAAAGAAAATTCTACATATACTAAACTCACTTCGGATACCATAAGTATGTTCAATATAAAGAAAATTACCTAACTGTTAGCCCAGGCAGGTACACCTTACTCAGGTAACAACTATAAAAGGTAGCCCATTATTTGTATTATCAGATAAATTAACAATAACAAACAACAACAACAAAAAAAAAAAAAAAAAAAAAAAAAACAGTGTTAAAACAATTTTTTAAAAAAGAAGAATGTGCATTAGAAATACTCAGTATTTCATTCAGGGAATAAAATACTGTGTAGGTCATTCTATTATAACATTTACAGGGTGTTTATTCTATGAAAATAATCATGGACACAATTTTACTTAAATAATTTAATCAATGACAAATATTTAATGGTCACCTACTATTTGCTAGACACAGTGCTGAGCACTATATAGACAGTCCAATAGAGACAGTTAAGGCAAAGTCTCTGTACTCTAGAACCTCTAGTTCTAAGGGAAAATATAGCAAAACAAGTAATTAAAAATATATGTAATTATAAGCAATGATATATGTTTTGATAAACATAAAGCAGGGTGGAGAAAGGGAGGCTAATGGGAAAGATCAAAGTAGCCAGGGAAGGTGCCTTAGAGAAGGAAATCTGGACGAAATGAGGGACAAAATCATATAAAGGGTAGGATAAGCTGGGGATGGCAGCAAAGTACTCAGGCAGAGGAATCAGCAATCCTATATGACCAGAGGTACTTATGAGGAACAAAAAGGAAACTACTTTGGCTGGAGAGAGTAGGAATGAGCAGTATTAGGATGCAAGCTTTGAGAAGTATGCTAAGAATAGCTCAGTATCTGTTTAGACAATGGTAAAGAGCGTGCATTTAAGATGCTATCCAAAATGATAAGACACTAGCCTTGTGTGGGGGTTCATTGTTTGAAATGTGAGTAGTGGTTACCACACTGGACATTACTGTTCTAGATTTTGTGTACCACAAAGAACAAAAACTTGGCATTTTATAAACCATAATCAGAGAAACTATACATGTGCTCATAGACTCTATAATAGCTGATTATGACCTATTAAACTTATTTGATGCTCCTGTATTCCCACCTAGTTTGTAAACTACTCATCCTCAGTGACTAGTGCTTGATGTATAATAAGCACTTAATAAATAAGCCCAGAGAAGTTTGGTGGGTTTTTTTGTTGTTTGAGACAAGAGTCTCGAGCTGTCACCCTGGGTAGAGTACTATGGCGTCACAGCTCACAGCAACCTCAAACTCTTGGGCTTAAGCGATTCTCTTGCCTCAGCCTCACAAGTAACTGGGACTATAGGCTCCCACCACAACACCTGGCCTATTTTTTTGTAGTTGTTGTTGCAGTTGTCATTGTTATTTTAGCTGGCCTGGGCAGGGTTAGAACTCACTAGCCCTTGTGTATGTGGCCGGCGCCCTATCCACTGAGCTATGGACACTGCCCAGCCCAAAGAAGTTTTAAAGGGAACATTGAGGCCAAAGCCATGAATCCAACTAGAGGAGCTTTAAATATATATATATATGGAGGGAGGGGGCACAGGGGGGAGATAGAGTTTCACTTTGCTACCCTGGGTAGAGTGCCATAGCATCATAGCTCACAGTAACTTCAAACTCTTCGGCTCAAACGATCCTCTTGCTTCAGCCTCCCAAGTAGCTGGGACTATAGGCACATGTCACAACACCCAGCTATTGTTAAAAAGACGGGGGTCTTGCTCTAGCTCAGGCTGGTCTCAAACTCTGGAGCCCAGGAAACCCACCCTCCTTGGCCTCCCAGAGTACTAAGATTATAGGAGTGAGCCACCATTTCAAGCCTTTTACTATATTCTAAGGTGATTATAATTTTTTTTTTTTTTTCACTGAGACAGAGTCTCACTCTGTCTCCAGGGCTAGAGTGCCAGAACCTCAGCCAACCCCACAGCAACCTCAAATTCATGGGCTCAAGTGATCCTCCTGCCCCAGTCTTCCAAGTAGCTAGGACTACAGGCACTTACCGCAACACTCAGCTAATTTTCTATTTTTAGGAGAGATGGGTCTCCCTTTGCTCAGGCTGGTCTTTAACTCCTGAGTTCAGGCAATTCGTCTGCCTCAGCCTCCCAGAGTGCCGGGATTACAGGCGTGAGCCACCTTGCCAAGCTTTTGTGTAATTTTTTTTGAGGTTTTTTGTTGTTCTTTTTTAAAAAACAACCAGCCTTGGAGGTGTAATTTGAATCATAACTCAGCCATATTACTAACTAGCCAAGTAATTTTGGGATTGAGCCACTGACATGTGTCTTAATTTTACTCAATGCAAAATAGGGAAAACAATATTATCCACTTTATAAGGCCGGGGCGAGGACCAACCACGTTAATACACATAAAGTGCTCAGCACAGAGCAAAAATAAACTTTTATAATGATTGCTTTTGTGGTCATGAAAGTCCATAAATCTCCTTTTTCTAAATTTCTCTTTTTTCCTCGCTAGCACTGGGCTTTGATGTCTAAATTTCTTTTTTTCTTTTCTTTTTTTTTTTTTTGAGACAGAGTCTCACTATATGCCTAAATTTTTTTTAAAAGAAGAAGAGTATGCATTTAAATCTAAATAAATCATAGGAAGTCACTAATGCCATAGTCACAGATGAGGTCCCCAAATGGAAGAAAAAAATTTATAAGCAAAACAATTTCCACGGAAAACCAAAAGAAATGGTATCTTGAACTGAATTGAAAGAAATGAAAAAAATTTTAAGAAGGTAGTCAATAATTACAAATGCTTAAAACAAAACAAAACAAAACAAAATTTAAAGGCTCGGCGCCTGTAGCTCAAGCAGCTAAAGCACCAGACACATACACCAGATCTGGTGGGTTGGAATCCAGTCTGGGCCTGCCAAACAACAATGACAACTACAACTGAAAAATAGCCAAGTATTTATGACGGGCGCCTGTAGTCCCAGCTATTTGGGAGGCTGAGGCAAGAGAATCGCTTAAGCCCAAGAGTTGAAAGTTGCTGTGATCTGTGATGCCAAAGCACTCTACCCAGGGCAACATCTTAAGGCTCTGTCTCCAAAAAAAAAAAAAACAACAAACTTAAAAAGTACCCATTGATCCGAACAAAAAAGGTCTTCAAGACCTTATGAATAGCAAATAGTTAAAGAGTAAATATGAAGAAAAACAGTACAAACAGTAAGGACAATTTTTTTTAAACTTCACTATGCAAAAACTATGATTTAACATAGATAATATATGCTTCATACTCAGTGATTACTTTCAAGAGATTTTAGCATATTTTAATTACCTCATCTGTCATCAGAGTAGCTATTGATCTTCCAATTTCATGATACTGAGGTGCCTTGCCTGCTGGACCCAGTAATAGAAACAAAAACCTAAAGAAACATTAAAACACATGGATTTGAAAATGAACAAACAACAAATACAAAACTAGACAATCATTTTTTTAAAGAATCATTCAAATGTAAACACAGAAATAACACTCAGACCTCATTCATTCTCCCACAACAATCACTGAAAAAAGATGGCAATTCCACTCAAAGGAAAGCAGATCATAACCCAAAAAGGCATTCATAATTAACTTTCCATCAAGTTATCACTGTACATGTTCCTTAGGGTAAAACGGTAATTAAGAAACTAAATATTGGGTGGCGCCTATGGCTCAGTGAGTAGGGCACCGGCCCCATATACCAAGGGTGGCAGGTTTGAACCTGACCCTGGCCAAACTGCAACAACAACAAAAAAAGAAATTAAATATCATACATTAAAAGCACTCATCTTCAGGCTGGGCATGGTGCTGAGGCAGAAGTTCAAGATCAGCCTAAGCAACATAGCAAAACCCTGTTTCTACAAAAAAAACATAAAAAGGAGCCAGACGTGAAGGTGCATTCCTATAGTCCCAGCTACTCAGGAGGCTGAAGCAGGAAGATTGCTTGAGCCCAGGAGTCTGAGGTGGATGCGAGCTAGGCTGAGGCCATGACACTCTATAGCCCAAGCAACAGAGCAAGACTCTGTCTCCAAAAAAAAAAAAAAGAAAGAAAAGAAAAGAAAAAAATTGCTATATCCTTTTGTATAAAACAAATAAATCTGGTCTCTACTGAAAAAATGTAAATTAATAAACAAAGTAAATTATAATTCTATCAAGTACTTGAAAGTAAGATTTGCCAAATAAAACACTGAAACAGAGTATACACAAAAAATCCACAATCCTTCAAATTATAGTTCTGGGTAAAAACTCATTGCAACTACGGGATTTTAGTTAAATAATCCGTTTTGAAAGGAAAAAGAATTTTTATTTACAACTCCAAATTTAGCAACAAACTTCATATTAGCCTAGTGACTAAATAAACAACACTTAATTTTCTACTTGGTTATATCCTCATTAACACTATAGAAAAATATTTATATTATATTGTACTTTATAGAATTTACATATGAACCATGGAATTACTTTTCTGACATATCTTAATACATCATTAATGAAACTGAATAAAATAAATGAAAAAATAAGTATTTTCCATCAAGCTCTCGTTAATTCTTCATCTTTACTTATATTATAAAAATAATATTTTAAAAGATCAGTCTCATTTATAATTAAGTTTCTACAGTCAATAGCTAACATATGATTATCCTTTATAACATGCCTACTAATTGTTATGGATGTTACCCCCAGTTTAATTTTTTTTTACTTATAATGTATACTGAACAGAAAATTTTAGGCAGGACAGAATAACACATTTTGCCTAATTCAAAAGTATTATTACAATCCTATAAAGAGTTATCCTCATTCTACAAATAAAACTTAGAAAGAGAGGGAAGGAGGGAGAGGGGTGGGGTCTTGGTGTGTGCCACACCTTCTGAGGGCAAGACATGATTGCAAGAGGGACTTTACCTAACAAATGCAATCAGTGTAACCTGGCTTATTGTACCCTCAATGAATCCCTAACAATAAAAATAAATAAATAAATAAAGAAAGAAAGAAAGAAAGAAAGAAAGAAAGAAAGAAAGAAAGAAAGAAAGAAAGAAAAGAAAAGAAAAGAAAATTTAAGTCAAGCTTAAAAGCTTACAAATGAAAAAACCAAATGTTTTATGAAGGTACAAATGCAAGGTGTATCTTAAAAGGATGATGTTTATTTTCTAATCTCAGGAAGAAAACTCTTTCATGCACTAAGATTCAAAGCATTTGGTACAATGGCTGAATATTAACACAATTAAAATGAGCTTTTATCATAAAACATCATAAAACAACATGCTTGCTCACTCAGGGAATAACAATATTTAGGTTTTGAATATGCTGGGAGAATTTTTTTTTCCTCAGACCTTGCCGGGATAAAATGAGAGAATGTTAACTGAAAGTAACTGTTTACCTGGTAGGAACAGGGACCTCAGTCAACCCTGTGAGGAGGACAGCAGGAGCCAGTCTCACAAATGCAATTATAGGTCTTTCCAAAAAGTCTACTTCTCCTACCAGCACATTAGATGCCTCAGCCCCCGAAGGAATTTTTCTCATGAAATTCATGTCAACCTATTGACAAATAATAATTAAAAATGAAGTATGCATAGTATTTATAAGACTATTTTGAGAAAAACAGGAAAGAAATGCTTTTTAAGACTATTTGCTAATCAAAACTTGTAATCTAATGAACATATAAATGCCAAAGTTTTCACAAATATAAAGAATGAAATAGACAAATACAAAAAAGCAAGCAAAACACATCTTCATCAATTACTACTATTTTAACTGTCACAATCTCTACTATTTCAGAGATCTAAATTATCAAACATAAACTTGAGAAAATTTTCAATGAATATAGCAGTATTCATTAAAAACTATTAAGGACAAATATATAGTTCACAAACTAACAACTGCTCATGAAATTATACACAGTGCTAAAAAGAATACTGATTTTATGATTTTATATTATTTGTAGAAATGAATTAGTCACTTAATATAAAATAAGTCCCCTTAAAAAAAAAAAAATCTGGACAATTCGCCAGTATTTCCATAAGTGGGAAAAATTCATTATTTTTATTTAAAACTAAAGTTAATAACCCTTGTTGGTACAGATAAATAATGCTGTAATAATAAAATTTCTAGTTTTCTGTGTATAATTACAAGGAAAAGGTTACAAACATGGTATCAAAGTATATGAACTTCTTAATTTATATGCAGTTTCACACAAGTCACTAACAACCACTTACAGGGCTAACTATTAAAAATAAAACCAGCACTTACAGCGGGCCTCTTGAGTCCCACACCCAGTGTGCCACAACTACAGTGCCAGGAGGCAGACTCCTGCCCAACAGGAGACAAGGAGGTGTACACAAGGATAGGCCAAGTAAAAAAAAGTAAAACTGTGACAGAGGAACAAAAATAAACGGCAACTGCCATGCCTAGAGGAGATCTATAACGTAAATCATATTAATTTATTTATTTAACAAGGAATAAATCGCAATTTAGTTACGGAATACTTTTCACTAATCTAAAATAATAGGAGTACCAGTAAAAATACAATCAAGTTAAAATTACAAGTAGAATAGCCTTTCTGTATAGTTACACCCCTATTGTAAGTAAGCTTTCTATAATTTTAAAGTTATTAAGATCAACAAAGCTATAATGCAAATCATTTAAACTCCTTTTCTGTACAATGTGACTTACAGACTTCACATCATAGAATAAAAGGCTTAAGGAAAATGAATCTTGCTTGACATAACCACATTTAATAAAAAGCCTTAGACTGGATGCATAAATATCAAAATATCATGAACACCATTCTATAGTAAATTAAGATTAAAAAAATTTCAATGGCTACATAGAATCACAATTGTTCCTAAGGACTCATAAAGCATACTTAAAATTCAGTTGTAATTTAAATTCCATTAAAGTAAGGGTTTTTTTCCTACTTCAAGTAAATAATCATCTACCAAAATTTTAAAAGAGTCATAGTTAAGATAGGTTTTTGTTTTTAATCCATGCCTTTACCTACCCAAGGGAAAGAACTAATATGTTTCTCCGTAGCACTCCAGAAAGTACTGACACCATAGACTATAAGTAATTCTGGGATCACATTGCACTTCAGGAAAGGCTGATAATTGCTAGCACTATAATATCACTTCCAGAATTAACCTTTCTAGTGGTGGAAGCTCCAGAACTAATGATTAGAGTTCAAAAGATAGGTATAGATAGCAATATTCCTTTTTAGAATTTCTAAAATAAGCAAGCATGTAAAATTAACCAAGTACTCAGAAGTTAACTATAACCATTCTCACAATTTTTGACTTTCAATTAACATATCACGGCAACACATTTGTAAGCACCAGTCTACTAAAACATTACTACAATCAGAGCCACAAACCATAAAAATGATTATGGAAATTTATAGCTAATGATATAATTACCTTGCTGAAGTCAACAGTACTATTTTCTCTGCTTCCTCCACTTCCATTACCTTTAATTTCTCCACTTTTACTATTATCCAAGTTTCCAGGAGCAGACTGAGGAGAGGCCAAAATACCTGTATTTAAGAACAAATTCCAAATTAGTAAGGAGAAAATTCCCTTCACAACCTGACTCTGCTCATATCCTGAAGGTGATGATATATTATAAAAGCAAATGTGAGGAGTTAAAAAACAAAGTGCAGGTGTTAGTAAAACATACGAGCAAAACTAGAATGACACTGAAGCAATAATGAAGCTACATGTTCTAATATTTAAAATAATGTAAATGAGATTTTTTAAATGGTGGCCTTTTGTAAAAAGAAAAAAGAAGTTAGTTGGTGTGGCACCACAAAGGACAGAAGAAAGCCCTTAATCTAATTATCATTATAAATACCCAGGCTTAGCAAAATGCTTTCAATATATTTACATGTAAATTGCATAGAGCTTAAGGATGCCTAACTATATCAATTTAATGCTAACACTAACTAAATTCTCTGCATACATTAAATGTAACTCAAAAAATTTAAGAGATGTACATGGAATCAACTAAATGTAGGGTGAATTAATATAATGCTCCATAATTATGTTTCCTTAAGAATTTTCATTTCTCTTTGGTAACATTCATCTATAATGCCTAATGTCATTATTACTAAGAAATACAACTTTAAAATACAATTAAAAAGTTTATTTTACAATGTAAGTGCAAACAGTAAGGGTTTTACAATTAATCTGTGTTAAAATATGTACTCTCTGCTATTGGTATCTATATGACTTTAAGCAACTCACTCAAACCTCTGATCAAAACCATAAAAAATTAGCTTATTTGGATTAAAAATGATAGTTAATTGGGTAACAAATGGAGATGTATGTTCAAATGTTAGTGTATATATTTCAAGTTGACATTCAATAGCAACATACCACAACATAACAATCTTAATTTGCGATCTATTTTAGCCATGTGATTATTCTTAATCAATTCTGAAATAAAAACTATTTTTTAAGCCTTAACTCATTTTCTACAATGTTAACCTGACACTGAAAAGTTACTGAATTCCTCTTCTTTGTCCTGTGTTCCTAAACTCCAGAGTCTTTTCCTTGCCCAATGTGGGGCAGGAGGGTGGGGTTAGTTAACCAGCATTTTTTCCAATGGCTTCCTACTACTGCCATTAAAAGTATTGCTAAGACCCTGGTAGCAAATGCAACTGAGCATTACATCTTTCCAACAGCTAAATACATTCAACCTGTGGGTGTATTATCATAAGAACACATAATGCAATTTTCCATAATAGTTTAAACTGCCAGAATTAACGGAAAGGCATGGAGAAAAGGAAGGAAACAGTGCAATGAGCAGAAATAATGTGAAAGTCAATACTGACTGACACAGCTAGAATGTATGACCTGAAGTCACTTGGCTAACCTGATCCTCCTGAACCTTTTTCAAAATTGACATGCCAGGTACATGTGAGAGTTGTGTACCATGACTATGTAGTCCTTTCTAACCTCAGCTAAATTAAAAAGCTATTTTCTCAATCAGTTAATTCCTACAATAAATTACTAGCAGTCATAATTAAATAAGTAAATCACCAAGAAATAAAGCTTTCTAACATTAACACAGATAACTCAGAAGGACCATATTACTTTGCTTTAAGAGAAAGAAAAAACATTAGCCCAGCACGGTTGCAC
Source organism: Loris lydekkerianus (assembly GCA_963574355.1). Lineage (NCBI taxonomy): Eukaryota > Metazoa > Chordata > Mammalia > Primates > Lorisidae > Loris > Loris lydekkerianus. The sequence goes on along the minus strand of CAUYPK010093189.1, from coordinate 69,512 downwards.
ATGCCTGCACATCCCTGCTACTCAGGAGGCTGAGGCAGGAGGATCACTAGAGCCCAAGAGTCTGAAGTTGCACTGAGCTATGATGATGCCACTGCCTTCTAGCTTGGGTGACAGGGTGAGGCCTTGTCTCAATTTAAAAAAAAAAAGAAAGAAAGAAAGAAAGAAAAGGTAAGAAAAAGAAAAAGGAAAAATAGATAAGAATATATAAATTCAACAATGGGATTTTAAAAATCACATTCTAGTAAATCTATCATTCTCCACTTACTTTGTTTTCCCCTCAAATACCATCTAACTTGAGAAAGATAATCAAAGATACCAGAGTTTTCTGTCCATAGAAGTTTGAAAGCTGAGCTAGGTGAAGCAGTGGTTCACACCAGAGAAGATTATGGCCCCAAGGGACATCTGGCACTGTCTAGAGACAGATTTGGTTGTCACATCTGGGAGGAGTGATACTGGCAGCTATCAGTGTAGAAGCAAGTATGCTGCTAACCATCCTATAAAGCACAGGACTGCTCCTTCCCACCCAGCCACCTTGCAAAGAATTACTGAAGCCCAAACTATCAATAGTGCTGATGACCAGAAGCTCTGACTTAGAAACAAAAGATGGTTACAAATACTAAAAGTAAGTTCACCTCTTTTATGTATGTAATTATCCTCCAGCAAATAGCTAATGGGCAATACCACTTTCTTTTCTATCATGGCTATGCACAAATAATTACTCCATGACAACACAAAACCACAGCAGTATCTCTCCAAAGTAAAGCTGAAGCCACCTTCCTCCTCTGAGACAATATCAGACTTCTAGGAAACACCACTAGAATTACTGGGTACATTAAGCACCAAGGGAATTTAAACAGGGAATAATGTATAGCAGTCCCTATTATTTTTCCTCAATAATTACATACCTTATACAGATGCCTTCTTAAAGAGTAATTATGAGGTTTTTCTTATCTTTAGAAATTCCCTCCATTCTATTTCTTCTCTTGAGAAAGGCTGACAAATCTCATGGCAAAAAAACTCCTGGGAAATAAAAAACTTGTGTTTCTCAATTCTCAGTTAACTGCTCCTTTTAACCCTTTAACAGGGCCTAAACAAGCAACTTTAAACTCATTTTTGTTCAAGGAAATGTAGCAAATCTTGACAGTTCTTTTTAATTAAAATAGTGCTATTCCATTATCAAGCTTTATCAATTTATGACTGGTAAAACTCATAATGAAATACTCGACTATGGATTTTGTCACAAGTAGACCTGAGTTCAAATCCCTGCACTGGTCATTTACAGTATGATCTTAGTATCTCTAATCTTTTCTTCATTTCTAAAATACAAATAACATCAATCTCATCAAATTATTGTATTTATCAAAAATATATTTGAAAAGCATCTATCACTATGTCTAGAACAAACTATAAAACAATGGTAGCTATAACTAAGACACCACAAACTTGCATTTGTACTTTTAGAAGGGTATCCAAGCCAACAGAGATGGACTTCTTTATAGAATGATAAAAATAGATTTGCAGAAGATTTACCAAGGGTATCCAACCTTTTTTTTTTTCCTGTGCCATACACTGGAAGAATAAAAGTTGTCTTGGGCCACGCATTAAATACACAAACATTAATGAAAGCTTATTAGCAAAAAAAAAAAAAAAAAAAGTTTATGCATACTTTTCATACCACATATAAGCAAAAAAAAAAAAAAAAAAATCCTCACAAAATCAGCATGCGGCTCACAGCCCCCAGGTTGGACGCCACTGATTTAGACTGTCCCTTTCCTGATGTATATATGCACATTAAATAGGTTAATGACTCAATTACCACTGAAGTATTGGATTTTATCAGTATTTTAGAAAAGTGTGATTAATACTTAAGTGATTATAACCACTAATGTTAATGTATGTCACAATGAGGTTTACCTAAAATATCAATATAAGTCACTAAAACATACTTTATCAAAACTAATATTAAATACATGCATATAAATATATATTAATCAATATATAAGGAAGAACCAAATTATCATAATTTATAGCCCCTAAGTTCTAAACCTTTAATCCACTGATAAAATAGTTTTTCTAATTCATATATAAAAATAAATTCTGGGCCAGGCATGGTAGTTCATGCCTGTAATCCTAGTACTCTGGGAGGACAAGGTAGGAAGACCGCATGAGGTCAGAAGTTTAAGACCAACTTGAGCAAGAGCAAGAAAGACCCTGTCTCTACAAAAAAACACAAAACTTAGATGGGTATGGTGGCACACTATAGTCCCAGCAACTTGGGAGGCTGAGAAAGGAGGATCCCTGTAGTACAGAAAGGAATTTAAGATTGTAGTAAGCCATGATAATGACACTGCACTCTAAATTAAGTGACAGAGCGAGACTCTGTCTCAAAACAAAAAAAAGAAAAAAAGAAAAAAAAATACATATACACACACACACAAACATATGAGAACTTCCATAGTTGGCCACCTCCTTACATTAACCACTTCATTAAACTGACATAATTTTCATAGACCAGACATGCACCACATGTATGTATCAGTACAGTAGGCCTAGTTCCTTATGTTGAGCACCTCTATATGTTGGCCAGTTTGTTACAGTCCCTTGGGAGATCAATTTATAGAGGTTCTACTTTGTGTGTGTGTGTATATATATGAAAATATGTTTTTCTTTTCCTTCTAGCCGTAACTATAGGAGTTCTTATCCTAAAAATGTCTAAGTACATTTGGATTCAAGATAGACACAGCCTTAAATAAAGAGCAATTAAATTCTAATCCAAAATATAAATATCAGTTTGAAATAATGATGATTCCAGGCAGTACAGATTGAATGTATTTTTTTCTCATTTCTGCCTCTAAGAACATAAGTTCTCTAATGACTATCTTTGTTAAAAAGGCTAAAATGTACTACATCTTTTGGAGAAAAGCATCAGATAAAAGGCACATCACCTCATTATAATGTACATATATGTATTCATTCACCTTAGAAGTGAATACACAAGAAGGTAAGCCACCATTCTAAAGTAAATCTATGGCAAATGAAGATATTAATTATAAAAAAAGTCTATGCTTTTCTGAACCATTCAAATGCTTTTACCTCTAAAATCTTAGTGGAAAGTTGTGAACGGGCTTAAATTTATGTGTAGTCTTCTTTGTACTCTTTTCATAACTTAAATTTTAATAATCTATTCTCTTCAACAATATATAGTACAAAGAAAAAAACATGCAGAAGTCAAAATAAATTGTAAGCATTATCTACATATGCTGCTCAAGCTATGTGCTGAAAGGCATTCCAAGTGCAAGTGATCCAGAGGCAGAAAGCACCACACATGGAAGATTTTTGGATAGTTGCCTGGAATTAAATCAACATTTTCCTCATTCTTCTGCTCCTGGCCTTTCAGTGCTTCTAAGTCTTCCTCAGGCGGATGAATTACTACTGTGGGAATGTCATCACTGGCAGGTGAAACCAGTAGTTCTGGGACCTGAAGCTGACTCTGCTGGGAACTTCTGGAAGTCAGGCGACGGGTGCTAGGGCTGGAAGGAGGACTGTTTTGAGGGGTGGGTACTGGGGTTGTACACCTCGAGCCTGCCGGGGTTCCAGCTCTTGAAGCAGGAAGAAGATGACTGAGAAGAAGAGATAAAGGCGATTCTCCTCTCAATGAAAGGTTTGAGGCAGACAGACCTGTTCGCAAAGAGTGGCGGGAGGCGGAAAGGCCTTCCCCTGAGATAAAATAAATGAAAAATGATGAAGTTCACTGCAGAAGGCAAATAGAGACAAAAAAAAAATCAATTGTACTATAAATTGCAAGCTCTCAAGGCCCAAAATTTCAAATTCATGCTGTGAGAGTTAGCACGTCAATCAAGATTTTAAATGTTAGAAAGTCACAAAAGTTGCTCAAATTGTAATTAGTTCTCTGAAACTTTAACCAAAAACAAACCAACAACACAATGATAATGACAATGCACAGATGGGGAGGCAGTAGGGGGAGCAAAATAACCCTGTTAAAAATGAGAATGACCAATAGTTAGTGCAGCATTTTTAAAAAGGACAATCAGAATACAAAGTTGCTTCTTAAATAGCAAATGAGAATACATATAAAAAAAAAAAAAAAAAACCCTAAGAAACAGAACCCAAACCAAAAATTAACAGTACTGACAGCTTATATTTAGTGTACTTTTCCTACATTTTACCAAAAAGCTATAATTATCTTTCACATAAAAAGTCCACATTAATATTACCTAATAATTTCTAACTTAATGTTATAAATATAAACATTAAGTTACTAGGAGTGTTTTCAAGTAGTAGGAGTGTTTCAAGTAATTATCTTTCACATAAAAAGTCCACATTAATATTACCTAATAATTTCTAACTTAATGTTATAAATGTAACATTAAGTTACTAGGAGTGTTTTCAAGTAAGGTTTAAAAACATAAGACAAATTCTAGAAAAAATTTTTAAAATGTCAACTTTAAAGAATACCTTTTTTTGAGACAAAGTCTCACTTTGTCACCCTCGGTAGAGTGCTGTGACGTCACAGCTCACAGCAACCTCAGACTCTTGAGCTCAAGTGATTCTCTTGCCTAAGCCTCCCAAGTAGCTGGGACTATAGGTGCCCGCCACAACGCCCAGCTATTGTTTTTTGTTGTAGCTGCCATTGCTATTTAGCAGACCCAGGCAGGTTGGAAACCCGGGCAGCTCCAGTGTATGTGGGTGGAACCCTAACCACTGAGCTACGAGCACTAAGCCAAGAATACTATTCTTGAGCACTCCAAAGGTATTAATAAATGCCATAAAGTATGCTTCTTATTTCTAACACAGCAAATAAATTGAATCAAATACATATAATATTTGATTTAAATAGCAAAAAATAAAGTATTTCTCACCAACAACAGCAATAGGTAGCGAGTCTAAAAGATTTCAAACTCCATGCATACTTACATTTCAAAATACCTGATATTTCTATTTAAGTAAAGCTTAAAAGAATAACATTCTTCTTTTATGGAAAACACAAGAAATACAATAATTAATTCCTTATGGCCTACATAATCAAAGATACATGCTCAAGATATTTCAGAAATATTAAAAATAAAGATCAACCATTTAAAAAACGCCACTTATGGGCAGTGCCTGTGGCTCAAAGGAGTAGGGCACGAGCCCCCATATGCCGGAGGTAGCAGGTTCAAACCCAGCCCCAGCCAAAAACTGCCACTTATTTAAAAATCAGCTACTTGTACAAAACTGTTAAATTACCAAATTTCAACAAAATAACATGACAAAATGGCATTTAAAATAGCCACTGTCTTATGATTAAAAGCAAACAGATAACAGTTAGAAAATAATCAGGAACCACTACATATGAGGAATTTAACAGAGTCCCTCTGCATAAATGAACTCATTTCATCAAAACAGAGAATACACAATAAATAAAAGATGAAAAAGAAAAGTAAGATGTGCCACATATAACTTGTTTTTAAATTAAACTCTGCTCCATAAGAGATGTTCTTTTAGTCATAAAGGTCCTTAAACATACCAATGTATAATTTTAAACAGATTTTTAAAATTGTCAAATTGTCAAATTAAGTATCTCAACATTCAGCTACAAAAGATGACTACTATCAACTTTAGATGTATTAAACCCCATAACCTACGGCTATTTGCTGGTAGAACACTTAAAAGCCATACTATTATTTCAGGGATAAAAAAAGATGCCATGGAATACTATTCAGCCATAAAACAGATAAAGACTTTACATCTTTTGTTTTAACCTAGATGGAGTAGAAGAACATTCTTTCTTCTTAGTAAAGTATCACAAGAATAAAAAAGCAAGCATCCAAGGTACTTAATTCGAAACCAGTAGATGAACAAATACCCACACAAGAGAAAAACACAATTAAACTCAAGGGGGGGAGGGGGATGAGGCATAGAGGGAGGAGGATTAGTGTGCTCTCACCTAACAGGCACAATGTAAGGGTATATGGCACAACTCTTGGGTCAAGGGCACAACTATAAGTTGGACTTTAATTAACAAAGCAATGTAAACTAATCATATGCCCTCATATTAATCTGGAAAAAAAAAAATGATGAACAGATACTATGTTCCATACCCCGCTCCTCCAAGCTCTAATACTCATAAGCTCTGGATAATAGCAGCAGCTAGGGGCAACTGCTAGAGGCAACAGAGGCCCTCATAAGCTACTCCAATCTTTTGCACCTAGGTTTTCCTCAGAGTTCTCAACCCTAGTGATTTATGTTTTCATCTGTTTTAGGCAGAAGAAAATAGGGAAAGGTGAAACCTCTAAGTGTGCCAGCCTTAAGACAATGACCGAAGTAAAGAGCTAAAAAAACAACTCTCTTCCCATGTCCTGTACAATCTGCCGCTGGCCTGTGCATAAGAAAGGAAAGCTGGAATATATGAACCTGGGTCTAAGTTGTTCTTAATGGGCTGGCCGACACCACCTAGGTCATCCTTAGTGTAAGACAGAACGGTCATAAGAATCTTTCACAAATAGCATAAATAAAGAGCAGTGAAATCAGCAAAATGCTTGCTTATACCCTGTAAATAAAGTATATTCAGGAGACAAGAAAAAATTATGAGTTAAAATCTAATGTAAAAGTTCCCATCCAAGATCCCTAATTAAAATGTAGATCATAACTTATGCCGCATTAATCAGTTATATAACAAAATACCTCAAATAAAAACAAAAAGGCAGGAGGCTTAGGAATAATGAGAGTGTTTAAATATCCTCAAATGGGGTGGTGCCTGTGGCCCAGTGAGTAGGACACTGGCCCCATATACCGAGGGTGGCGGGCTCAAACCCGGCCCCAGACAAACTGCAACAAAAAATAAATAAATAAATAAATAAATAAATATCTTCAAATGTTAATTGTAACATACTGGAATGCTGTTACAGTAGTAGTGTTAGCAAAATTGGATGCCGCAACTTATCTCACCATTCCTTTCAAGCAAGTGAGGGTCAGAATGTTTCTTGCCTATATCTGCGAAAGACCGAACAAGGGGAATTCGACTGGTGAATCTTTTCTCATTCTGATGATGATGCCTCTTCAGAAGAGCTTCTCGGACGTTCTCTCGGATGGATTCATCTAATTGGCCAGAGGCTATCATGTTATCTAATACCATATCTATTCAAAGGAAAAAAAATAAGTTATTGTTATTAAATACTTAGAGAACTATAATATAGAAATAAACTCAAAACCTCTTAATAAAAATTATCATCTTAAATAGCTCTGGAAAGTATTACTCTCTTTTAATAGTAAATAATGCAGACAGACAAATATGAACTTTATCTGACAAAAAATAAAGACACTCTTATTTTAATAAATACAATTATTTACAAAGAGCTTACTTATACTGACCGTCATCCTACAGTTGAAAGAGCTTACCCATATGGATGCAATAAATTCTATTAAACTAACTATTCAATTATATTAGCCTCCTAAGATGTGTGAGTGTTTTATTGCCTCATCCCATATTTTCCCTCAAAACTGTTCCAGTAGTGAATATCTAGACTCCCTCATTTAGTCATTAACTATTTACTATAAGTGCCTGTTATATGCTAGAAATACAGCAGTTAAGAGTTAAGTTTCTGCTTTCTTTTACAGGTAGAAAAACCAATGAACAAATAAATAGATAAAATATCATGGGGTAATGAGTTCTACAAGAGGAATAAATCAGGTTATGAGGGAGATGTGAGGAATGTAGAAATTGATGGCAATGACATTTTATATATTATTGTGGTTGCTGGACTCTTTTTAATTCATAAAATACGTATATTTTAAAAACAGTGGTACTAACTTGAGAGAACAGAATCAAATTTTCAAGAACTATTATAAGATTACTCTATTTTAAAAAACTGAGTGATCAATCTATAACATTAATACAGCAACTACCGTTTACCAAAAAAGCAAATACTGGATTATACGTTTACATGGTAACTGCAAAGACTCACGTGTCCAAATTCAACATTCGCAGGCTTAACTCAATTTTTTAGTCATTTATGTAAGACAACTAAGTAAGGACTTTGACAATTTAAATTATCTGCAGCACACGTCAAATATACCAGGTAAAATTGAATGATTCTAACCTGAGAAGTTCTAATAAGTTCATGGTTCTCTTAAAAATGAAACACTACAGATTTTTTGTTTTTCCATGAGAGCAATGTATAATAGTCACAATTATTGAATCCATTACCACTGAACTTGATTGTTTTTGAGCAATTTTAGTTAGTGAACAAAAAGACATATCATAGCTATCTTCTTCCATTTCCTAACTCCACATTATCCTTTAAATCTCACTCTCCTTCATTTTCATACTGTATCTATGATAGCTTAGGTCAACATCACTTTTGCATAAACAATTCCAAGAGAGTTGATCTACTTGCTTCTAATCTCTTCCATCCCCAAAGGCACCTTACGTTCTGTTACCTGGATGATACTCTTAGCAGATGACCTCACATGATACTTCCCCACCAACTTCAAAACCATCCAAACTGCATGGCAGCGCCTGTGGCTCAGTGGGCAGGGCACCGGCCCCATATACCAAGGGTGGTGGGTTCAAACCCAGCCCCGGCCTAACTGCAACAAAAAAATAGCTAGGCGTTGTAGCGGGTGCTTGTAGTTCCAGCTACTTGGGAGGCTGAGGCAAGGAAATCACCTAAGCCCAGGAGATGAAAGTTGCTGTCAGCTGTGTGACGCCACGGCACTGTACCAAGGGCAGCGATAAAGTGAAACTCTGTCTCTACAAAAAAAAAAAAAAAAAAAAAAAAAAAATCCAAACTGCCAAAATGCCAACTAAAATCCAATTTCTTAACCCAAAATTCAGGGTAAGTCATAATCAATCTCTAACCTGTTTTCCCAACAGATCTCTTACTTACTATTGAATAAATCTGTATACTCACACAAAATTGACTTTCCTGAGATTCATACCTGCCTATACTTCTCTAGAAAGAAGATATATCTATACTTCTTCCTGTTCTTACCCTCCTTAAAATATTTTATTTTCTCTCTCTTTTTTTTAATATTAAAGACAGAGTCTCACTTTTGTCGCCCTTGGCAGAGTGCTATGGCATCACTGAGATTCATACCTACCTATACTTCTCTAGAAAGACGGTATGCCTATACTTCTTCCTGCTCTTACCTTCCTTAAAATATTTTATTTTCTCTCTCTTTTTTTTAATATTAAAGACAGAGTCTCACTTTTGTCACCCTTGGCAGAGTAATATGGCATCACAGCTCACAGCAAACTCCAGCTCTTAGGCTTAGGCGATTCTCTTGCCTCAGCCTCCTGGATAGCTGGAACTACAGGCACTCGCCACAATGCCCAGCTATGTTTTTCATTGTTGTTGTTGCAGTTTGGCTGGGGCCGGGTTCCAACCTGCCACCCTCGGTATATGGGGCCAGAGCCCTACTCACTGAACCATAGGCGCCGTCCTATTTTATTTTCTCTTGTACTACCTACTCCTTGCTCCCACATATTCACATTCTATGAATAGGTTGTACAATTAATTTCCTCTTTGTATCTTCCTGGATACAAAGGACCAGACACCTGGTCCAAAAAAACAATGAGCGCAGACTCTGTATTTGCTTATAGCACCAATCACTCTCTTCTTGATACTACGGTTTTGTCTATTTCATTTAAGCTCCATGTCTCCAAACTTATCAAAGACCAAAAGTCTCCTTTATTTATATGTCCATTCCTCATACTCCCCAGCACAGAAGACAAACTCAACATAAGTTCTACTTTTCTTGTCTCTAATTTTAGAACATCTTAAATATTTTTTAAAAAGTCAATTTACTATAACCTGCTATTTCATCTAGAGTGCTTGCTCTCATATCCAGCATGACTGTTCCATTTAGGATGCAGCTCCTTAGTTCAAAAAGACTATGCAAAGAGAGAGTTGCCACATAAGGTTTACTCCATCGGTCACCGCCATCTTCAACATCCTCTTCAAATTTCAGCCATCTGCACGTATAATATATAAAAATATGTTATTGGATAAATAATGAAGATTCCATTTGCTTATCTTAATGTGATAAAAAAAACACTTATTCTTTTCAAAAAAGAAAACCAGCACCAAAACAAAATTTTGTCACAAACATTTTCACAAATTAAGCTAATTATCTGTAGTATCTATTGTCATAAGTTTCTTCTGTATGTCCTCAATCTTTTCTCTATCAACCATCACAATAACAAATAATAAGCCTTCCAAAAAAACCATGGCTATACGAAAATACAGCTTCCACTTCTACTCCTCTTTTAACAAATCAAAGATTTTCATTTTCAAACTTAAGTAAAGACTTATTAAAATCTACAGTAATGTAATTACTTTTTATTATGTTAAAGTATAGGACTACTTAAAGAAAAAAAAAATCTGAAAATAAAGAGAAATATTTCAGATAGTTTCCACACATTCACAAGGAAATCTTCTGCTCATTAGTGTAAAGCAACAGATAATAGCTCATAATTTCAATTTAATATTCTCATTACAAAAAGAAACCAAGTAAAGCCCACCAAAAAATAAGAGTCAGCAATATTACCTGGCAGTTTCTTTCCATTCATATTCTTCTCCATCTCTGTAACACAATTCATCCATTTCCGTGAAGAGATCATGGGGAATATGTTCTTCATCATCATCTTCAGTACCAAGGATAAACTGAACCCTCTGGGAGGGTGTATCTTTATAAAATAAAAATTTAAATATACTCAAAATTTTCCTCATTCAAAGACAAATTCACAGTTTTGAAAGCGAAACGCTTTTTGTTACCTGTATAAAAAATATTATAATTCTGAAAGGAAACAAGAATCAACAATCCAGGAGGGGGAAAGTCACAAAAAGATCACCTTTACAGAGAAAAAAGAAAGATTATGTTAAAAATAAATAAGTCATGGTCAGATACAGTGGCTAATGCCTATAATCCTAGCATTCTGAGAGGCCGAGGCAGGTGGACTGCCTAAGCTCAGGAGTTCTAGACCAACCTGAGCAAAATCAAGACTCCATTATCGCTACTAAAAAATAGAAAAACTAGACCATAAGTGCCTATAGTCCCAGCTACTCAGGAAGCTGAAGCAAGAAGATCTCTTAAGCCCAAGAGTTTGATATTGCTGTGAGCTATGGCACAACAGCACTTCATCCAGAGTAACAGTGTGAGATTTTGTCTCAAGAAAATAAACAAAAAATAAAGTAAAATAAACAAGTCAAACTAAATTTACAACTAACTGACTAAAACATAAAAATAAGCAACATCCCAAAACATGGAAAACTATGCTGAAAAGCAGTGCTTTTTCCTGACCAAAACCATAAGCAAATGTTAAGACAAAACAGAATACTTAAAATATAAACTAAATTCAATTTGAAAAATACAAGTTCAAGTTGTGAAAAAGAGAATTTCCAAGTTCCAAAAAATCAAAGCTATATGTATAGAAACTGACTTCTCCTATTATCGTGGAGAAACAAAACTCTCGTCAGCTGGGATTTGGGAGGTAAAATAAGTCATTTCAGGAAACAAATAACAAATAATGGCATCCAAAATTAAACTTATTGTGTAGTATAGGATCCCCAAAAAGGAAAATTAGCATAAATACTAGTCCAGGCCAGTCAAAAGCCCTCAAGCCCTTATATAAACAAATAAACAAACGCCACAAGTAACAATTAAAAACAAAATAAAACTCTCCTGAATATGAGAGAAGATTGTATACTCAAAATGTACAACTTAGTAAACAATCCTGCAGGCATTCTGTGGATCCAAGAAATCCAGTAGAACCTCTATAAGCTGACTACCCATGGGACCGTAACAAATTGGTCAACATATAAAGGTGGGTAAACGTAAGGAACTAGGCCTACTGTACTGATGATATGTGGTACAAATCTGGTCTGTGAAAATTAGCTCAACTTAAGGAGACAGTCTTGTGTACACTGTTAATATATTACCCAAAGTTGGTAGTGTAAACAACACAAATTTACTCCTTTACAGTTCTAAATACCAAAAGTCCAAAATGAGTCATACAGGCTAAAATCATGGTATTGATATGCTGGAGGCTCTAGGAGAAAATTCACTCCCTTTCTTAGCCTTTGCAGGCTGCGTACATTCCTGAGATCATGACCCTGACACCTGGCTTCACTACAAATAGTTTCTTTTGTCAGATCTCTTTCCAGTCTGATTTTCTGACCTCCTTTTACTAAGGACCCCTGTGATTATATCAGTTCTACCTACATAATCCAGGATAATATCCCCACTTTAAAATTATTAACCCATTCACATCTGCAAAGTCTCTTTTGCCGTATGAGGCAAGGTTCATAGCTTTAAGGGACTAGGACATGAGTATCTTGGGGGCCATTATTCAATCTGCCACTGTCATGCTGTACATAGTATTATCCCTTTTAAATATTGTAGGATAAGAACTTTTTACTTTGTTAACGATTTTTAAATCTACATTCGCAAGAATAATTGTAATTTTCTGTATGTGTAACATCTCTGTCTAATTGTATTAGATTTCATAAAATGAATTGAGAAGTGTTCTCTATTAAATTTTCTATTTCTTCTTTACTTGTTTGCCTGAATTCATCCATGAAATCGCCTCAGAGTAAATTTTCACTGTGACAATGTTTTAGGACTACAAATTCAATGTAATACCTTCCTTTAATACATTTCTGCTTGGTAGTTTATATTCTGAAAGGAACTTGCCCATTTTATCTAAAACATCAACTGTGTTAGCATAAAGTCATTCTAATATCCCCTTATTACCCTTTTATTGTCTGTAGGAACTGTACTGAAATATCTAATACTGGTAATTTGTGGAGTTTTTATTCTCCTGGCTATAAACATTAATTTTTTTATTATATATATATAAATATCTAATAAACATTAATTTATTAATTAGATATAAACATCCTGGCTATAAACATTAATTTTAATGATCTTTTCAAAACTAATATTTTGTCTTATTTTTATAATTATTTTTCTGATTTATTTTCTTTTATTCATTTCTATTTTGGTTGTTTCCTTTCTTCTCCTTACTTTCGGTTTAATTTGCTTTTTTGTATTAATTTCTTAAGTTAGGAACTTAAATTACTGATTTTCAATCTTTCTTTTTTTCTAATACAAGAATTAAATGCTACAATTTTCTTCCAAGCACTGCTTTAGCCGCATCTAACAATTTCTATATGTAGATGATCCTCATTTTGCACAATATCCTGCTAAATAAAACCTGTGCATTCCAGAACAGTGTTCTTACTTTTCAAGATTCTATCTCAGTTACTTCCCTACACTGATTTTCATTTTCAATAAGTTCAAAATATTTTCTAACTTCTGTTATGACTGCTTCTATAGCCCCTTATTGAGAAATATCTTCTTTAAATTCAAATACTTAGAGAATTTTCCTGATATGTTTCTAGTTTAATTCTATTGTGATTGGATAACATGTTTTCACAATGTCCATTCACTGCATACATTAGTAATAAAATATATGATATAGAAAGGAAAAGAAAACTCTGCTAAATTTGAGGTTAAGTGACAAGGCTCAACTTCTACAATTCCAAGACTAGAATACAGTAAAGAAAACAAAGCCCCTTATTTTTTTCACTTTTACCAAGAAGAACTTAACCTATGAACTAAATTCTTACTTCAACTGGTATTCCTCAACATATACGATGTGTCTAAATTATCAACACAATTTTTAAAAGGAAAGATTCAATTAAAAAATAAGATACTTTCCAGGAAAGAAGTTCAACTTTTAATGTAGAACTCCTGTTTTCTCTTACCATAAGAAGGAGATTCTCGTCCATCTTCTTTATCTGATTCTTTATCTTTTCTTCTCCGGTGGTGATGTTTGTGCCCACGATGCCTATGACGTCGACGACTCTCTTTACTAAATGGGACATGAACACCAATATATACAGCTCGATGACCTATTCAAAGGTTCACAAACATATTACAGGTTTTCCAAAAGGAAAAGAAAAGTGATATACACAAAAGTACAGTGAAGTTTACTCTGATAACAAAGAGTTATATACAAGTTCATGTAACTACAGATGGTAGAAACTCCTCTTATTTCACAAAGCACTGCAAAGAATGTTACGCCAGTGGCCAATACCACTGACTGGTAATTATATTAGACATACAAGTTACTTATGTAAATTAACTGGCCTATTTAAAAAGATATTTTGACAAAAAAATAGCTTGGTCCACCTGAAATCACTTTCAAATACTAATTTACTAATTGTTTGAGTTCTGAAAACCTCAAAACAGCAAGCTCAAAATTACTGAGGGCTACATTAAATATAAATCATCCAGATAAAGGGTAGAAACAGTCAGATTGGATTTAAAAAAGCAATAGAGTAAAGTTACTGTATACTTTTAGACTAGAAAAAGCTACTGCTGATATTGCATTATCCTGACTTTGTATTCCAACAAAACAGTTATGAAAGGCAGTCTCCGCTTTTGCTCACTAAATGAAACTGAATAAGGGAACTAGACAGTTAGTAGTATTATAGCAAACATTAAGAGGCATGAACTGATTTCTTAGATAGGTTAAATGAGGTTCCTACCTAAGCTCAGTTAAGAAAGACAGGCATTAACTAGAAGGTCAACTAATTTATACTACACAAAAAACATCTAGCATCAAGTTCATTTTTGCCCTTCCATACAAAATAAAAATGTAACATGCTGAAATACTAACAGTTAATGACATTCTTTTCCTAACAAATTCCATAACATGGTCAGAAAATAAATACTTCAAGAAACTCAGATTTTTCACCCTTACATGAGATTTGAAAGTACAGCTGAACCTTATTTTTCATGGAGTCTATATCTACAAAATTGGTGACTCAGTAAAATTTACTCATAACCCCAAACTCATGGCTATTTCATGGCCATTTGTAGACAAGAACAGAGCAACAAAAAATTATAGCATTGTCTGATACTCATGTTATCAGCTAAGGCTGAAAAAGGTGACACTGTGACATTTTGTTTCAGATGGCAATATATTAATATCAAAGTAAATAGTCACCCTTTTAATTTAAAAGTGGGCTAGACTTATGGGAACACAGGGAACTAAAGTCATCAGTTTAAACTTCTCCCAGTAGCCACCACTCTGCCTAGGACGTGGTAAATACTCAATAAATGTTTATAATAATTAAATCTCAAATTACTGGGGAAAAATTCCAAATTTAAAAACTGATTATACAAAGTTTCTTTGTGTTCCAGGATGTGTTTCAGGAATTATAGAGTGACAATGGCTGTACAACATAGTGAATATACTAAAAAAGAATTAATTACACACTGTAAATTGGTGATGTAATTTTTATGTTATATAAATTACCTCAGTTAAAATTTTCCTTAAAAACTGTAACAAAACTCAGTGATTTTACAATTTTCTTTCAAAGAAACTATTTCCTTCCCAACACCAAGAA
This sequence comes from Loris lydekkerianus, assembly GCA_963574355.1. NCBI lineage: Eukaryota > Metazoa > Chordata > Mammalia > Primates > Lorisidae > Loris > Loris lydekkerianus. The sequence goes on along the minus strand of CAUYPK010093189.1, from coordinate 54,090 downwards.
AGGTGGAAATTGAAGAGTCCAAATTCCCACCACTGTGCACTGGGAATTACAAAGTTGTTACTCCAATTAGTACTAATGGGCCTTGGCACAACATGACCCAGTGCGACAAGATAAAAATTAATGCTATGAGTTTGCAGTTTAGAAAGACTAGATAAATAAGCATATACTAGAATCCAAAGACTGGAAGATTAGGCCTTATTGTTTTTCTGCTTTTATTGTTGCTTCTAATGTCCTCGATTATTAATTATATAATGTTTTCTTTCTTTGATCCATCAAAGGCCTATTCAAACTCTCTGAGATAAAACTTAATCTCTCCCTCCAACTTGATACTAAAACTTAGTTATGTACAAAGTATGTAGAGCTAAGGGCCCTGGAGTAACCAAGCGAAGCCAAGGAACACACTCAAGCATCCCCCTTCATCTTCCAGGTCATATGTGTTTGAGGGTTAATGGGTAAGTAACAGATTAAATATATCACTGGAATCTCAAATTAATAAAATTACTAAAAATTTTAACCTCTGAACTTCTGTAATTCATATGCTCTAACCAGAAGCTTCTAAATAACAGGTGCTTTGTAGAACCCCTAGTTAGGCTTAGACTTTTAAGGTCAACTTTTACATTTAGCTAAAAAAAAAAAATTTTTTTTTCAGGCAGGCATGATGGCTCAAACCTGTAATACTAGCAGTCTTGGAAGGCTAGAGGATTACTTGAGCTCAGGAGTTTGAGACCAGTCTAAGTAAGAACAAGACTCCGCTCTACTGAAAATATAAAATATTAGCCAGGCATTGTGGCAGGTATCTGTAGTCCCAGCTACTTGAGAGCAGAGGCAGGAGGACTGCTTGAACCTAGGAGTTTGAGGTTGCTGTGAGCAAAGCTGACACAAGGGCACTCTAGCCTGAGCAACAAAGTGAAGCTCTGTCTCCAAAAAATTAAATAAAATAAAATATCAGAATATACATTAGGAGAACTCTTATATGTGTCTCTTTTCATCTCCATCTTAAAAGAAACAGATTATACAATACTAGATCTCACCGAAGAGTTTAAGGATATAATCTATCAAAAGGTCTATCAAACCATTTGCCATAAACACCACCCTAACAAAGTGTTCAACGTAATGTCATCAATAATAAGTCACGTAGATAGCATAAGTCCACACACAGGACACCGGACAAAGGCACATTACTTCTGCAATATGCTTCCCAAATATCCATAATCTCAGTCTATGCAAGTGATAACATCAGACAAATCCAAACTGAGAAACACTGTACAAAATATCTCACCACTACGACCCTAACATATCAAAGTCATGAAAGACAAAGAAAGAAAAACTGGTAGAACCTAGAAGAGCCTAAGGAGACACAACTAACTGTACTTTCAGATCCTGCGCTGGATCATCTGAATCCTGAAACATCAAAAGGCCATTTTAGTAGAAAAACGGGTGAATTCTGAATAAAATCTATGGTTTACATAATAGTAAACTAGTAATTAACCAAATTCTGATTAAATTAGCAGCTAACAATGTTAATTTCTTCATTTTCACAAATATGTGATAGCTTGTGTAAAATGTTAAATTAGAAGAACCTGGGGAAAATGTAAATGAAAACACTTGGTACTATATTTGCAGCAGTCTATAAATCTGAAATTATTTAAAAAGAAAAAGAAAAAAAAGAAAAACAATTTGTCAGGACTTTTTCTCACTTAAGAAAAAAAGAGGAGAAATAACTCATTTGCTCCATAATTCTATGTTGAGGTTGTTGCAAAATTTTAAAAGGATGAAAAAACAGACTTATGAAATGTACATTACATAACTAGGGATAACTGTGGCTTATTGGTCTGGCACTCTAGCATGCTTATAATACAAATTACCCAGCCTGCTAGAAATAAAAAAATAAAAACAATTTCCTAATTTACTAAATTTACTATGTGGCCTTTCAGTTTTCCAAGTAACGGTAACATCACTGAAATTTGAAACCATTCTAAACTCTATTTTATGTCAATACTTTCAATAGAGAGGAGAATGTTCCATTTCTAGATAAGAGTGGTGGTCACAAGGGTATTCACTACACTATTATTCTGTAAACCATACTTTAAACACACAGAAAAGTGTTGAACACTCTTCTAAATGTTATTTCACAACAAAAGAATATTTCAACAAACAGTAGGTAAAACTTGAAGAATACTAACAAGCGGTACTTACCCTACTAAGCATAACAAGTTACAAACTTACTTTCTAGTTCTTCTTTTTCAAACTTGGTGTTCACAGTTGAGCTGGTCTTCCCAAGATCCACAACAGCTTCTTCATCAGGACCCTAAAAACAAATTATTCTCATTTACTCATGAGATCAAAATATACTGCGGACCTACTATGTGCACTGTTTGAAATGGCAAAAAATATATAAAACTGACTGCCTTCTCTCAAAGAATTCTTATTACAGCTAACTGCATTCTCTTTTCAATGTTTATAGGCTTTCTTTTTTAATCCACAGATGACCATTCAAAAATCCCACAGTAAGAACTGATGATGATGAAGATTTTTAAATGGCATTCTGTGCAAATTACTAATAATACATTCACTTCATCCTCAACAGAAGGACTTTCCAGGATCAGAAATTAAAGCAAATCTGATATAAAGGGAACCCTTAGAGATCAATACGGAAAGCTGTGCTTCTTAATTTTTGGCTCTTAGATCTTCCAATTAAAGGGAAACATTTAACTCAGCTATATTGGATTAATATGATTAAACATAAAATTATTAAAAATAAGTAGACTCAGTATACAGTATGCCATTTTCACTGACAATTACACTCATCACAAAGATTATAGGAACTATTTACTTCTTTATAAGATAAAATATATGCCAAAATTTAACCTGTAGGAAAATTCTAGCTTTCAGTTGTGAAAAACCCACCTTCCTAATTTTAGTCTCACCTTCAGTTCAACAAAGACTATACATATTTATTATAAAATATTACATGGACTATTTTTAAAAGAATAAAATTTTAGCTTTAACTTTCCTTCTCAACTTATAATAACTTTCAAAGGAATTGAAAGTTCCTTAATCATTAACTACTTACGGTAAACTTATTAGGCACAAGATTCTGTGCCACGGATAGAGACGGATGAACCAGTCCCCTTCCCTCAAGAACTCTTTAACCTAACTTAGGTTCTAGCCTGACCAGCTGCAGCTCACTCTCGACCTGTTCCCAGCACATGCAAGGAAACCATGAGCCTCACCACCTTTACAAGTCTCACAAACCTTCACCAGTGCTGGGGAATGCAACCCTAAAATCTTTTTTTTTTTTTTTTTTCAGTGTATACAAAACAAATTCATATACAATTGTTCCTCACTATCCAAATTCTCGATGTCTAAATTTTCACTATCTAAACTCAGGAACTGAGTCAATTTTGATTAAATTTTCAAATAAATCCCTTGCTATCCAACTACCATTAATTACTACCCAAAACTCAGAACTAGACCACAGAATATTAAGAAAAAAAATACAACTCTTCTGATATCCAAACTTACTTTCTACACACTAGATACCCAAACTGTAAAATCAAATAGAGTTGGATATCAAGGACTTGCATATGACTCATTAAATGACTGGTGTTCAACTTAATATAGGAAACTCAAAGTTAAACGACTTTCTAAGTCTTCATATTTAAAGGAGGGGGAGCAATTCATGAAGCAATTTTCATATAATGATATGTATGGTTAATCAAATTGCATAGCATTTCCTTAGTAATAGGGTAAGGCCAAGGCAGGAAAACATCACAAATGTATAGAATAAATAATAATTGCCATCCATTAATCAAGTCATATTCTAAAATCTTTAGCTATCCTCTAATTAATGACTTCATGCCATTAAGTCCTTGGACAAGCACAGGTATAAAGACAAGTTCTCTCTTAAGTTGAAAACACAGAAGTTGTATCCTGAGAGGTAGCATTCTATCTATCCTAAAAGGGATTAACTGCTCCCATTCCAAATTCTCATTTAGCCTGCACAATTGCCAGGATATGAAGCGAAACAATACACTTAACTCTCACCTTCAAACAAAAAAACAAAAGACTTAATGTCTACTCAGCTACACTTACACGTTTAGATATACTGACACTAATCAGCTAACACTCAAAAACAACTTCATAGGCAACCTTATGATATCATTATAATTACTTTAGATTTATTATTATATTTACTATTTATTTATTTAAAATACACATACTCTGATCTCTAAATATCTATCACAGAAAAATACCCCCATATGTGCAAAAAGTGACATGTAAAAAAAAGGATATCCATTAGCAGATTTCAGGGTCTTCCCAAACTGCTCCCATTAGAGATTTATCTGTAAAGCTTTGAACAAGTCATTGAACTTCTCTGAACCTTTCATTTTTATTGAGGTATTTTATTGAGGCATTGTTTCTAATAATGAGAAAAATACCTAACTAAAATGCAGAAAGAGAATAATGTCATACCAAAGAGTGCTATGGAACAGTTTGAAGAGAGATCCAAAACAAGCAAATAGAGCAGCGGTTCTCAACCTGTGGATCGCCACCCACAGGAACTGTATTAAAGGGCTGCGGCATTAGGAAGATTGAGAACCACTGAAACAGCTAAAAGCACTGATGAAAAAAGTTATCAATGACACATTGCTTAGTGAAAAGCAGACTTTTACTTACATCAAGTAAAAAGCCGGGGAAAAGGTCTGATAGGGCCTGCACCAAATTATTAGTTTCTCATTTTTGGAAATGGAATTGAATTTGAAACTCAAGTTGGAATATTATTTTATTGCTATTGTTTTGGCTTTACAAGGAGAATGCCATCATGTGTAACTTTCATAACAAAAATTAAAATTGTGAAAGTCTAAAAAAAATTCTAGCACTAGCACTGTAATAAAAAAGAGATGGGGTAGGTAAACCTCCATTTCTCCCTTCCCTTGAAAATATTACCTAGCTTTTCAATAAGGTAATATGAAAGATGAATAAGGAAGACAGGGAAAAAATTAAAAGACAGAGTCTGCTATACATGCAAATATTACAGAGGCCACACAAACCGGAATCTTGATATATCAGAAGTAATCCAACAAGGTATGTTAGGGACATGTGATTATATCCTGAAAATATTGGTGAACAATGTCAGTATTTCAAAGGAGCAATGCATTTCCGAAACAAATAATACTATTTTAAAGCCTATCATTTTAGGATAATGCTTTAAGCCATATTTCTTTTTTTGCAGTTTTTGGTCGGGGCCAGGCTTGAACCTGCCATCACCGGTATAAGGGGCCAGCGCCCTACTCCTTGAGCCACAGGCACTGCCCATAAGCCATATTTCTTAATATAGAATAAGTCAATACACCATGCAAAGTAAAATTTTGTGTTTTAAAGTACATACAAATAAAATATATGTACATATTTTAAATATCTAGAAGGCAAAATATCAAACTGCCCATATTGCTTCACTCTGATGAAAAGCAGAGGGGGAGGGGCACAGAGACAGTATTGAATTTTTTATTACAACAAAACATGTTTTATTTTTAATAATTAAATTCAAACTTCAATCTGCATATAATTGTCAATTGTTTTTAAATTTATTTCTATGAAGGTTATTTTTTCTCATTTTTTACCTCCAAGAATACAGTGGGAAACTTAAAATGTCAACATCAAAGACCAAAGTCTGACATAAAAATGTTTTTGTTCAAGCTAAGTGCCTATGGCTCAAGTGGCTAAGGTGCAGGCCACATACACCTGAGCTGGTGGGTTCAAATCCAGCCTGGGCCTGCCAAACAACGACGGCTACAACCAAAAATATAGCCGGGCGTTGTGGTGGATGCCTGTAATCCCAGCTACTTGGGAAGCATTGGCAGGACAATTGCTTGAGCCCAGGAATTGGAGGTCGCTGTGAGCTGTGATGTCACAGCACTCTACCCAGGGTGACAGCTTGAGGCACTGTCTCAAAAAAATAAATAAATAAATAAAATAAGCTCAGATGAGTGAGTCACATATGCTATCTAAGAAGAAGTAAAAAGCCATGGAAGTAGGAAAACTCAAACACAGAGGCATTTAAATTATCAATACAGGATTGATCAACTCTAATCTCAAGGAAATTATTTAGCATTAATTTTAAAATTTTATTTATAAAATAAGTTATTCACACTACTGTACTGTAACATAGAAAACAACAGATTTTAAAAATAGCTACATAAAACCATATACAAAAATCAAATTATCTGTGTATGAAATGATAGGTATATAAGGTTATTTACTGCAACAATTCTTGTAAGAGGAAAGATTGGAAACAACCCAAGGATTCCTTCATAGAGAAATAGCTAATTAAATTATGGCACATGACCCAATGGAATACAGGCTACTGAAAAAAAATTAGGACACTCTCTCTAAACTGGCATGAAAAATACCTAAGACCCATTATCAAATGAAATAAATAGAAGATAGAACTACATATTACAGTACACCACCTTTTGTGTGAGAGAGTCCCCAGGAGTGTTTGAATTTGTGTGGAACACTAGAAACATATATGATAAAACAGTAAAATTGTTTGCTTATGTAAACAAAGCGGACTACTTTAATTATGTGTTATTGCTTTGATGTATTTTATCCATGTGATACAGAGACAGACTTAAGTGTAAAAGCTTTGCAAACCACTTCACCTACCAATCTTGGTTCTCATCCACAAATAGTATAGTATCTACATGAAAGATTTGTGAGACAAGATACCATGTCAAAGTGCCAACTACAAGTGCAAAAAACACAAAAGACGTCCATGACTTCACTTAGTCTGAATAAGAATACACTATTCAATCTTTCTATCAGAGTATTTCCTCATATATCCTCTCTTTGAATACAGATTTCAACTGGGTTAGAGAATTCTTAACAGTGAAACAAGTAACTATTAATTTTCTAATTAAAACTGATATAAAGGGGCCGGTCCCCGTAACTCAGTGGGTAGGGCGCTGACCACATACACCAAGGCTCACGGGTTCAAATCCAGCCAGGCCAGCTAAAACAACAATGACAACTGCAACAACAACAACAACAAAAATAGCCAGGAATTGTGGTGGGCACCCGTAGTCCCAGCTCTTGGGAGGCCGAGGCAAGAGAATCACTTGAGCCCAAGAGTTTGAGGTTGCTGTGAGCTGTGACGCCACAGCACTCTACCCAAGGGGACAGTTTGAACTCTGCCTCAAAAAAAAAAACTGATGTATCCTAAAATAGTACTATGATTGCATAGGAGAATTATTCTTAGGAAATGCATATGTAAGTCGCTAGGGTTAAAATGCTAAGATCCTATAACATTCATCTGAATCTACAACATATTACTTTAAGAGACTTTTAGATTTCCAATATATTGTAAATTCAGAAACACTAAGAAGTTGACAAAATTCAGCCTCCCGTGCCCTATGCCAGAGATGGAGCCTAACATCTGTATTTTTAATAACTTCTCTAAATGATTCTGGTACACACCAAAGTTTGGACTCCATGTACTTAGATTATATTAAACAAATTATTTCGGTTCTTTGAATGTATCTTCAAAAAAACCTGTTTCATGCTCTCAATCATTTTGGTACCATTTCTTGGGACCCCTCCGACTTCACTTACCTTATTTGAATCCTTAAGAAAATTAAATGCTGGCTCGGTGCCTGTACTTCAGCAGCTAGGGCGCCGGCCACATACACTGGGGCTGATGGATTCCAACCCGGCCTGGGCCTGCCAAACAACGACAACTACAACAAAAAAATAGCCGGGCGTTGTGAAGGGCGCCTGTAGTCCCAGCTACTTGGGAGGCTGAGGCAAGAGAATCGCCTAAGCCCAAGAGTCTGAGGTGGCTGTGAGCTGTGACTTCACAGCACTCTACCCAGAGCGACATAGTGAGACTCTGTCTCAAAAAAAAGAAAATGAAATGTTCATTCCAGTTACAGGAAAGCACTGTAAATTCTATAAGCTTTCACTATGACATAAGCAACCTTAAATCTATAAAGAATAATAGGTATTTCTATTACCTATTAGGTATTTCTTTGTCAAAATGCATGTATTTTCTCTAAAATACATAGGGAAATTATTAAAGTATATTCAAATAACAATGTCCCAAAACCAGTAATTTTCCTCCAAACAACTCCAAACCAAAACCCTATCCTCACCCATCAGCAAGAGCTGAACTCAAAACAGAACCTCCATAACAGACCACCTCATTAAGCTGACCTACCTTTCACAGACACACACCACATGTATCTATCAGTATAACAGACCTAATTCCTTATGTTGAGTACATCCATATGTTGACCAGTTTGTTGCAATCCTTTAGATGTTCAACTGTTCGATTATATTAGCAAACTTCAAATTTTGGGGGGGGAAAAAAATCTTAAAATCTTAATTTAATCTTAAAACTCTTTCATATGCAGGTAAAGGAAGGACTAATCGATGACTACTGTTTCATAAAACAAAAAGCCAAAGAATGACAGCACAGTTTCTAAAGAACTTACATGGCATTTTTCATCCATTCATTATTTTAAAATGAACAGACATATAGTACAGGTATATATTATAGGAGAGTTATATAACAAATATTAAACTCTGGCAATTGTGCTTCCCACAGAACAAAAATAAAAGCCTTAGGAAAAATGCTTTGTCATCAGATAAAAAGAAGGAACTGGATAGATTCAGACACTGTAACAAAAGCTTCAGAAATTTTTAATTCAAATACCATGAACTGAACCAAACACAATGAATAATTTGAGAAAAAAGTTTCAAGGACAGTGTGAAAAAAGTTGAAGAAAGTGAGAAAGAGAGGTGAGGCATAAAAATGGCACACAAAGGCAGCGCCTGTGGCTCAGTGAGTAGGGTGCTGGCCCCATATACCGAGGGTGATGGGTTCAAATCCAGCCCCAGCCAACTGCAACAAAAAAAATAGCTGGGCGTTGTGGTGGGCACCTGTGGTCCTACAGCTACTTGGGAGGCTGAGGCAGGAGAGTTGCCTAAGCCCAAGAGCTGGAGATTACTGTGAGCTGTAACGCCACTGCACTCTACCAAGGGTGACAAAGTAAGACTCTGTCTCTTTAAAAAAAAAAAATGGCACGTAATAGCCTCCAGTAACAAAGTGAATTTGGGTTAGCTCTGGTCCAACGTTTCATTACAAGGTACAACATGAGACACAGACAAATGGCAAAACTCGCCAGGGTCCTACCTGAAATTAAAAATCATAAATACTCGTAACACTATCTATGAGAAGATGCACTTATTCCAAGTTCTAATTCAGTGCATGTGCACACACAAAAGTGGCAGTTTTTATAACTTAATAATAATTAAAATGCATAGAACAGCACCAACAACTCACAAGGGGTAGAGAAGACAAAGATCCAGTGAGTGTTTTTCAGCAAAAAGAAGATCCTCCATTCTCAGTCACCAGGTTATCATTAGCTGGGTATTTTTAAGGTTCCACTACATTCTCCAATGTAACATAACAGAAGAGAGTGAGAACTCCCTCAACAATATAAGTCTGTCTATTCTTTCCCTGAATAACACCCCTGTTCCCCAGGAATCCTAATGACTATTAAAGAAGTCTCACATCCTTAAGTACTAGGAACTAAGAAACTCATCCATTCATTCAACAATTATTTGCTAAGTGGATGCTATGTACCAAGCATTATTCCACAGACCGGGGGGATATGCCAATGAGTTTTATAATATAGTCAAATGTCCAGCTTATCAATTAATTTACAACTAAAATGTGACTCTCTGGGATTTAAAAAAAAAAAAAATCCAGAAGTAAATGAATTACCTTTTCCATTCCTAAGGAAAGACTGTTCAGAGACTCAGAGATATGGATTCAGCTATACTTTTGCAGTTTAATTTTCTCATTTTTTAGATTTAAAAAAAGATATACACAAAGCTGAAGTGACTAACTTAAGATCATTCTGTTAGTGAAAGAACTAAAATTAAAAGCCATGTCCCTATAGAGTACCACTTACATTGGTGCTTCAGCCTCTGAACTACGGAACAAGGTCACCGTACTACATGCTAAGAACACAGTACTTTTTCTTTATAGGATTTATTAATTTTTAATTACCCACTTCTATAACTAATTGCTTAGCTGTCCCCTAGGTTGAACAATAAATTTTAAAAAGGGAGAATCAAGTCTGATTCTCCCTTTGTTCACCATTGAAACCAGCTTCAAGCAGTACCCAGCACCTTGGTAAATTCTCTAATAGGTACTTATTTAACGTTCAGAATGTTTCAAAGAACAAGACACTCTGCTAAAAATTTATACTGGATCCACATAAAGACTCCTATGACCACAATTAAAGCTCTAACACAGACAAGTACTCAACATTTTTAAAATTAGCAAATGACTTTATAAACAAAAAAGCCCACCATCAACACATGGGAAGAAGCCCAGCAAAATCAATCAAATCCAGTTTTGTTAGAAATAGATTTCATAACTTCATAATATATTATACTAATTCCTCTCAGAGTCATTTATCTTGCAAATCTACAATTTACATTTTTCTCGGTCAAATTATCAAATATGATACCAAACATGCCAAGGGCGTAGTATTAGGGGGAAAAGGGTATTAAAATTTTTTTAAATATTCCACAAACCTAGTCTAATATATTTTTGACACCCTGAGGTTTACAAAATCTACTAAAACAGCTATCAGGGAGGGATCCCTTATCACAAATAATTTTTCCATTCTTTAAGACAGACATATGTAGCCTATATGTAATATGGGCCTCAAAGAATTATCTCATAAATTATGACTATTAATCATGTAATTTCACCATTATCAAAGACTTTAGTTTAGCTTCAAAACATAACTTAAACATTAAGAGATACCTGTTAAGATACAGTGATTTCTTTCCTTATAACCAATTTTTTAAGCCTATTAAGGTAATATATTAACCAACCAAAGAACTGATTTTCTAGACTAATGAAGATGCTACCAACATTTCAAACTTTACAGGAGATTAGCTCTTCAGTAGATGACTTCCATACTCAAGGACACAGAGGATGATACTATTCTAAGCCACTGCTTAATAAGCCTGACATTTCTTCAAGTTTCACTACTATCAAACGTTGAAAGATTCAAATCTATCTATAAATAAAATACAAGATCTTAACTAAGTACATACAGGTAACTTCTTCTCCGGACGAAATCGTTCCATAGTAATATAGAAATGCCTTGCTTTTGATAAGGTAAAGCAATAGTAAGTCCCTTGAAGATTCCAGGGACAATGAGTACCTATCTGATTTAGGTCACTGTGCTTTGCAGGGATGAACTCTTCTAAGTTACTTTAATGGTACAGCCAATCACCATCTTCCAAGTTACCTAATCTTCCAAGCTAATAACTACAACTTACACAGGGTCACAGGATAACAGATTTGGAAAGTAATATACACATACAGTTATAAGTGAAAATACCAAAAGAAGAATTCAACAAGATTTAGTTTTTAACTGAAATCTTTCTGCAATGTTAGTACAAAAGATAATGTTAGTAGAAAATATGCGTGGAAAGGGTGTGTGAGTGTATACACATCTTAGAGAAGAAATTTTCAACAACATGCTCAGTTAAATCTAACCCTTTCATTTAATTTCAGGAAGCTCCAAAGACGTTTTCTCACTTAATTTCAGGAAGCTCCAAAGACGTTTCCATCTAAAGAGAGCTTTGCCTTTTTAATATTACATTTATACCAACTTACATGTAACTACATTAATTGCAGGATTAATAATATTATGGTTCACAATTATTTTAACAAAAAATTAATTATTCATATGGACAACAGCTTAAAGGGAAAAAGCAAATGAGGAGCACTCAGTTCTAACTTTTGGACTCAGTATTCCTTTACATTGTTAAAAATCCTTGACAACCTCAGAGGGCCTTTGTTTAAATATGTCTGTATTTACCACACTAGCATTAAAATTGAGAAAATGTTAATATATTTACTTAGAATCATTTAAAAAGTAATAAAGCCATTACATGTTAACATAAACAACAGCTAATAAAAAAATAATAATCTTCCAAAACAAAATTTAGAGACAAGAATGGCTTTGTTTTATAATTTGCAAATCTCTTTAATATCTGATTTAATAGAAGATAACTAGACTCTCACATCTATGTCTGCAGTCAATCTGAAATGATGTGTTATTTGGTTGAAGTACACTTAAAAATCCTGTTCACACCGATATACCCTGTTGGGAAAGGGAAGAGTGCTTCAATATTCTCTTCGGGTAACTGCAGATACTCCTCTCTGATACTTCACCAAACTCAACAAGCAGTAATTCCTCAAAGGTTAGTTAAAATGGGGAATCTGGAACCAATTTCGAATGAGTATATTATATGTTATTACATTCAAATCCATGCACTCTAAATCAATCTCTCACATTTTTTAAAAGTATGTGTTCACTAGGTATTACACCATTTCCAAATGTCACATTTCATTGTACATTACCAAAAATTTGTATTTGTTAATATTACCAACATTCTTACCAGTTAAGTATTGGGAAACTGTCAAATCAGGGTGACAGACACAGTTTTCCAAAATTCTAATTTTTGCCTAAGAATTTAAATTATTATCACTGGTAACAAATACTATCACCTGTTTTTCTTGAAGTGACAAGTTCAGTTTATTTTTTTGAGGAAGTATCTGTCAAATGCCAAAAGTCTGAATAATCACAGTCAGCTGTTCTTTCAAGTAAAAATGGCATTCCATGTAAAAAGCAGCTACAGAGTTCACAACCCAAGCAATCAACCAGCAAGTGCTGCTTCTCCAAACCCTTCTGTATTTGGGTATATAGCAGGAGTGTTTTTATGAATGCTATTTGTCATTCAGTATATTAAAGCAATGTGCACCCCAAAGGCTGAGATTTTTTTTAAAAAGTAGTTTTTACTGCTTCATTAAGGACACTCTTAAGTGAAAGTTTGGTTTCATTTTGTGTTTTAAACTCAGAGTGCCTTTTAGTGCTTTGTGATGCCTCTCCTCTGTTTTGTGCTAAGGCACCAGCAGTTTTTTACTTATTACTGCTTTGGCTCCATCAGGATAAATTCCAATATAGTGGAAAAGGCAAACAATGTCTTTGTGTTATTATGGAAATGGCTTTGACCCTGCAGATCTTCAAAAAGGATCTTAAGGACCCCAGTCATTTGAGATGGCATTTAGAGAACTACTATAAAAGAATATAGGTTTAAAGTACAGGACTGAAGAGTTGCAGATGAGTTACATTCTTTTTTATTTATTTATGTTTTCTTCAATAAATATTTGAATGTATATAGAAAGACAGAATACTTTAAAATATTATTTTGTTATTTGGGAGTTTGTAGAAAATGATACGAATATTTATTAAGCATCTACTATGTGCCAAAACTACATTAAAACCCATCATATATATTATAATGCATAGCACATTTAATCTTCTCAACTCTGACTAAAGCTCAAAGAGGTTAATTAACTTATCAGAGTCCTGGAATTAGTAAGAAGTGGGTTTAGAATTTTTTTTTTTTTTTTTGGAGACAATCTCACTTTGTCACCCTCAGTAGAGTGCTGTTACATCACAGCTCACAGCAACCTCAAACTCTTGGGCTAAAGTGATTCTCTTGCCTCAGCTTCCAAAGTAGCTGGGACTACAGGCGCCAGCCAGAACACCCAGCTATTTTTTGTTGCAGTTGTCATTGTTGTTTAGCTGGACAGTCTGGGTTCAAACCCACTGGCTGATGCCATAACCACTGTACTACAGGTGCCAAGCCAAAGTGGGTTTAGAATTTAAACCCAGTGTTTCTCAGTTCATGCTTTTCATTGCAAAATGAAATTTAAGGGAAAAAAGTCCAAATACAGTTGGTTTAAAACAAAATCCCAATTAAATATGAATAAATAAAATCAATTCCTTACCAAATTCATATAGAATGCAATCTAAATTAAAAATATGCTCTTTGGATATATATTATTTACTTTTTGGTACCATTAAATTTTTCATTTTAATAGAGCAATTGAATGGTATTTCCTACAGAAATACCTATATCCCTCAAGCAAAGTCTCATTATCAACTAATCCTATATAATTCACTAATGACATGCAATAAATAACAAAATAAGAAATTTAATATGTCAAATAGAAAAATGCTTTATTTTATTCTTCTACAGCTCTATATAGATTGTAGGCACCAGGGAACAGATATGCCACATACTTTAAAGCTTCTAAAATTTATTAAGCTTCTGCAAGAATTACGAACCCCAATAACATCAACAGTTATAATATGAATTATACATAATTAATATTTTTGAAATCCTCACTCTATGATATACATATGATACACAATAAATCTGAAGAAACAAATATAAGAATAAGATTATGCCAATGAATGGCCTAGAATGAAGAACATCTATAGTCAAGCTCAATAACAATGTCTACAGTGACCTCCTGAAATTTACTTTCTGTGGAAACTCTTGGCCCTCCCTATCAGTTTAAGAGCTTGTCCTCGTCGGGCACACGTCTTTCCCATTCCCTCATCCCCCACTGGATTATAAAAGCCATGAGCATAGACAGGGTCTTGGGTGGAAGCATGGAGGAAAAGGTTATGTGACCAGAGGGAAAAAATTAAGAAATTAAGTATATTACAAACTTTTTAATTTCCGAAATTGCAAAATAAAATGTTATTCATTGCAACAAAAAAGATACATTTTCTATCACCATATTATCATGGCCACTATACTATTAAACCAATATTTAAATAGGTTTAAATATAAAAAGCTATAAATGCCCACTAGAAAATTAAAATACTGGGGGGAAAAAAATCAAGTTTTGCAGGTTAAATAGAAAGGTAAAGTAAGTTTTAGTTTACTACTGTCTTTGAACAGTAATTAAATTATATTTATAAATTAAAATGTATTAACACAAACTCAGGAATTTTAATCAATAGGCTTTCATTTGACTCTCTAAAGAACTTTTTAGGTTAATTTTATTTAATAGCCAACACACACAGAAGTCTCACTAATCCCCTTGGCCTCTACACCCCATTTACAACCTTTTCTCCAAAGTTTTTAAGCAAACATAAGTATATACAGAATCATAAAAAAAAAAAAAATAGCAGATATTACACAATTATTTTATATATAACTTGTTTTCTGTTAAACAATATTTTAAAGTAGTTTTTAAATTAACTTTTTAATACTAGAAAAATTCAAGTCATACAAAAAAGTACACCCAAATAAGCATTCCCATTATTCACATTTTCACTAAGCCAGATTTCACCACATTCTGTTTCTCTTTTTCAATCATTTTTGGTAACTAGAGTTGCCATTATAATTTTAAATAATATTATTTTATGTCTTGGCTAACCAATTTTAGACATACCTGTCTATTCCACAAAAAGAAAACTAAGAATTTTCTCTCTCACACCCACAACATTTCACTTGCAATCTCTTCCATGTCTCAATTTCGGTTATATTTTTATTTTCATATCAAGAATGATTGTATTCACATTCTACTGATATTTATAATGATGTCTGGCTAGTTCTAAAAGTTTAAAATCATGTTATAAAGTACTTCAAGCAGGATTTCTTAAATCCTATACTATCTAGTTCAGAGCCAAGAATTATGACTGGACCATCAAAAACTATGTTCCCAAGTACTTCTTGCTCAAGAGATTCTTTCAAACATTTGTCTGTGTGATGATCGACTAATAACTTCCTTCTTTATTTTCATGTAGAAAGGCCTTGATAAATCTGCTTCCCAATGACTATGTAGGTAACTAAGGAAATCTTTTCATGTTCAAAAACCATTTTCTTTTACTTGATGTATATTTTGGATGGGGATCTTCTCTGAGGTGCAGCAACGTGGTATTTAATAACCTAGTGCTGTTGCTCATGTCTTTTATTATTCCTGCATGACCTTCAGTAGACCTTTTCAACATGAATTAAGTATAAAAAGAAAAAAATGAGCCTGACTAAAACTGATAAAATCACTGATCAAATAACAGCAAACATAATAAAGTACAAAACAATAAAGATTCCACTTCTCACAGAAGCTGTAAAAGTCCACTCTGTGAGATAATCTGTCAATTTTGTACTCTAAAGCTAATTTAATAAATAGAACAAAAATCAAATTATTCTTATTTGCAAATGATATAACCATATATCTAGAATATGACATATTCAAGCATTTAGTACAAATAAAAACATTCATTTTTTAAGGCAGCCAGTTACAAGATAAACAAAAACCAATACCTTTTTAAAAATTAATCAGTAATAAACTAGATATGAAAATGGGAGAAAAAACACTATATTAAAGGGTAAAAGGATAAATTACATAGAAATAAATTTAATCTAAAAGAAACTATAAAATTTTATTAAAGGACACTAAATACATAGAGAGACTATTGTCCTAGGTGGGCAGATTTCAAATATACAAAATAATAATAATAGTTAAGTTTAAAACTTAACATAAAACTTATAAATCAGAATCCCAAAATTACTTTTTTTAAAAAACTGGGGCAAATGACTTTTATATAGCATTTTTATATTATCTCATGCCTATATCATAAATTTTAAAAATTTAGATTAGAAACCATAAAGAAAAACTGATAGTTTTTTTGTATATGAAAATTAAACATTTCTCTAAAGCAAAGAACACCATAAACAGAGACAAAGTAAAACATGAAATATTATATATGCAGCATAATAAACATAATATTAAATAATTCTACTATACAAGGAACTTGTTGATTTATTAAAAGAAATAGAAAAATGAACAAAGAATATGAACCAAGTGATTCCCTTAAGAGAAAAATACAAAGGCCCAGTAACCAAATGGAAACTCTCAATAGTGGCTCAGCAAGTAGCATTTAAGACTTATTTGATTAGCCAAAAAAAAATTATAATAATTTAATTCACATCTAAAGCTAGTAAAAGTAGGAAGACACACAGTCTCATACTTTCTACTGGGAATATAAACTGCTGAAAATTTTTTGGACTGTCAGCTAGTAGGAATTCATTTATAATTTTTTTCAGCATACCGTTTGGTGCAGCAATATCATTTCTGGGTATTTACTCCACAGAAATTAAAACAGCAAAATATAAAGTCAAGAATATTTAGGCTCAGTGCCTGTAGCACAGTGGTTGCAGCACCAGCTGCATGCACAGAAATTGACAGGTTTGAGCCCAGCCTGGGCCAGCTGAACAGCAATGACAACTGCAACAAAAAATAGCTGGGCCTTGTGGCAGGCACCGATGGCCCTACCTGCTTGGGAGGCTGAGGCAGGTGAATCGCTTGAGCCCAGGAGTCTGAGGTTGTTGTGGGCTGTGACGACATAGCACACTACAGAGGACTCCAGAGGGCAATGAAGTGGGACTCTGACTCGAAAAAGGGGGGAAAAAAAAAATATTTACTGCTCAAACTGGCCAAAAAAAAAAGTGATAACTGAAAGCAAATAAACGGGAATACAGCTAATTATCTTGGAATACATGTATTATAAAGATATTGTGAGCAATGAGAAAGAACTACCAATTCCTACCCAATAAGATGTCAATATTCAGAAAAAAAGGCAAGTTGTAGTTATATGTTTAATATGATCACATTTTCTAGTTTTAAATGAATGAAACTTATTTGTGACAATGTTTATATGAATATGGACAAAGTAGAGAAGGATACATGGGTTGGGGGCTTGCTTCAAGGAAGATCATGTTTCTCTAGATATGAAAGATCCATTAATTCAAAATAATCTTTAATAACAAAAATAATCAGCAAGTCATTAAAGGTGAAATATTAGTGATATTTTAGTCAATTATTCAAATCTATAATCATTGTTTTACCTTGATACAACTTTGATAACAAAGTAATTAACATTTTTGAATAAGCATTTTACAAGGTAACTCCCTACAGAAAATGGTTCAAAATTTTCCTAAACAGTCTCATTTTTTTTTTCTTTTTTTTTTTTTTTTGAGATACAGCCTCAAGCTATCGCCCTAGGTAGAGTGCCATGGCATCACAGCTCACAGCAACCTCCAACTTCTGGGCTCAAGTGATTCTCCTACCTCTGCCTCCCAAGTAGCTGGGACTACAGGTGCCTGCCACAATATTCAGCTATTTTTGGGTTGCAGCCGTCATTGTTGTTCGGTGGGTCCGGGCTGGATTCGAACCCACCAGCTCAGGTGTATGTGGCTGGCGCCTTAGCCGCTTAAGCCTTAGATGCTTAAGCCACAGGCACCGAGCCGCATTCTCATTTTCTAAAACTGAATTGATAGGCACAGTGAAAAGACACTAACGTTTTTCAGCTTTACATTTACAAAATTATATAATCACATTAACTGAATTTTTTTAAAATCAAATTCAGGGAAAAAACAAAACCACTTAGAACGCTCTAACTATGCATTTCAGCCAGCTAGAGGTGGGGGAGGGTGAGATCCAGAAATTTCAAGCTAGATGGAGAACCTTTCAAGAATTCAAGTGATTATGAATGAATATGTAGTGCCCATTTAAGTTCCTTTACAGATAGGAAGTTACTTATTCAGTACAGGACACAATATGGGGATGTAACTGCTAAAGATGTAAAAGATGCTGCTGACAAAGGCAGAAGACTTTTTCTCTTTATTTAAAGAAAAAGGGGGTGTATTAGTTGTACAATTTTAATTATGAGAAAATATATATTAAATTCTTTAATTTAAAATGTTTGCTTTATAATTTCTCAACTCTCTAGAAATAAAAGTTTGAGAAGAATGATGTTCTTTAATAAAGGAAAGGTAAAGGGCTCAATGGGTAAGGCGCCGGCCCCGCATAGCGACAGTGGTGGGTTCAAACCCGCCCCGGCCAAACTGCAACAAAAAATAGCCCTGTGTTGTGGCAGGCACCTATAGTCTCATCTACTGGGGAGGCTGAGACAAGAGAATTGCCTAAGCCCAAGAGTTGGAGGTTGCTGTGACTTGTGATGCTACAGCACTCTACCAAGGGCAATAAAGCGAGACTCTGTCTCTAAAAAAAATAAATAAATAAAAAGGAAGGGTAAAGAAGTTAGTTTTATTTCTTTCTGCACATAGCATACATTGTGGTTATTACTAGCTTTTATGGTGTCAAAGGATAAGAATAACAGATGCTGTTTATTAAAACTGCTATGTGCTTTTTATATATTCTTACAATAAATAATTCTAGAAGCAGGTACTATTCTCCCAAATACATAAAAGAAGAAAATGAGATGCAGAAAAGTTAAAATAATTTTGCCAGGGCTCCACAGCTTAAGCTTAGAGAGCACAGATTTTAAAATAATGCCTGCATCTCAGGAACAATGCACTTTGGGCCACTTATAAACATTATTCATTATTCTCATAAAAACTCCTTAGGGTGACATAGCAGATTATTATTCAAATCCAAAGCTGTCTGACTGCAAAGACTGCGCTTATCCCACTAGGCCACATACCTTCCCCTAAACTAAACTACATATAATTTTATTTTCTCATATGCCTTACTTAGGGAATCAAAAGTAATACATATGTTACTCAATCACAAACATGTTCACTTAATTATTTTGAAATACTTTAAATCTACTAGCAAGTTATTCCTATAAGAAGCATAACAGCACAATAAATCATCATCAATATTGTAACAAATATGGAGATTTTACAATATTTTATTTCCACAGATAAATTTGAGGCAAACAGCCAAGAAAAGAGAAACAAAAAAACCCTGTAAAGTAAATGGCAATCTGTCTCATTTTAAAACATATATTTCAGTTAGGAGCATAGGCAGTCCACATCTTTCACAAGGCCAAATATCACTACTGAGTTAACACTGCTTAATTTGGGCAACCACTTCAATTTTCAGTCACTAAAGTTTAAGCTTAGCCAATGTATAAGATCACCATCTAGTGGTTATGATTAGAAACACTGAATTTTTCTTATGCTGTAAAATTCAGTTTGAATAAACTTCTCTAGAAGTTGTTTTAAGAAACCTGTACATTTAATTTCATTCAGAAAGATATTAAGAAGGCAAAAATACCATTAAGTAAATATTTCATTTATATCTTAACCAAATTTAGGATATAGTAGAGCTAGCTACATATTCATATGGCACTTTATAACGATTTCAAATTGCACATGTACTTTATGGCCACCCTGTATGTAATACTAAATAACCAATGAGTTGTAGTGAAGTAGATTTATAAAAATTTTTTAAAAAGTTGTTTTAAATTCCCAAAGCATCTCAAGAATTTAGTTTTTAATAAAATGTTGAGGGTCATCTATAATTGGGTGAGAATTAAATAACTGAACCATCTAACTCACAAATGAAATTCAGTACAGGTAGTATAAAAATCCTGTGTGTTATCAAAAACTTTCCAGAAATAAATACCCTGGAAAATTCCAAAAAAGGTACTTAGCAAAGAATATCTCTATTTTTTTCTTTTTTTCCCTTTTTTTTTTTTTTTTTTAAACATATTTTAAAAACATGGTCTCCCTATGTTGCCCAGGCTAGTCTCCAATTCCTGGTCTCAAACGATCCACCTAGTTCAGCCTCCCAAAGTGCTGGGATTACAGGTGTGAGCCACCTTGCCTCTTTTTGTCTTTGTTACACACTTACCGTAAATGCTAGGATCAAAGAAGACATAATTCAATTTATATTTGCATTGAGAAAATGCTAATTTAGTTATATAGTCATAAATTTTAATTACAAAGATGTAGGTCTCATGCTGGGTTATAGTCACCTAGAAAATTTTATCTAAGGAATTTTTAAAAATCTGACTGGTAAAAATTAAACTATAATTGGAATTAATCTAAATATATAATTACCAAAGTTAATACAGCTGAGGCAAGTGGACTGCCTGAGCTCACAGGTTTGAGACCAGTCTGAGTAAAAGTGAGACCCTGTCTCTAAAAACAGCCGAGCATTGCAGCAGATGCCTGTAGTCCCCAGTACTTAGGAGGCTAAGGCAAGAGGATCACTTGAGCCCAAGACTTTAAGGTTGCTGTGAGTTGTGACTGACGCCACAGCATTCTACCAAGGGCAACAAAATTAAGACTCTGTCTCCAATAAATAAATATATATATATTTTTTAAAAAGCTAAAATATGATTTGATGTAGTAAGCTCAGATATATTTAAATTCAGGGTTTCAGCATAAAAAATGCTTTCTCTCACTTCCTTTAGAGCATTCAAAACCAATGAGAGGTCACATCTCAAATTCCAAAAACTTAAGTCTTCCCTATTTTGAAACTTTTGAGATTTTTATACTGTGATCCTTGATTATGAGCCTTCAGAAAAAGGTTTCCCAACCTCAGACTGGACATTTCTGACTGGACACTTTGTTGTTGGGAGCTGTCCTACGAACTGCAGGATGTTCAGTAGTAAATCTGATCTCTTCTCACTAGATTCCAGTGGCACACATATGTTGTTATAAACAAGTCTCCAGACACTTCTAAATGTCCCCTGAAGGTCAAAAAAACCCTACCCCACCACCACACACACACCCATTGAAGAATGCAGCTTTAAAGTTGGGTGTGGTGGCTCATGCCTGTAATCCCAGCACCCTAATAGACCTAGGCTGGTGGATTGCCTGAGCTCTCGAGTTTTATTAGCCTGAGCTACAGGGAGAGCCCGCCTCTAAAAATAGCCAGTGGTTGTGGCAGGCGCCTATAGTCCCAGCTACTTGGGAGGCTGAGACAAGAGAATCGCTAGAGCACAAGAGTCTGAGATAGCTGTGAACTATGATGCCAGGGCACTCTACCAGGGGGGCAAAGTGAGTCTCTGTCTCAAAGAAAAAAAGAAAGAAAACTGCAGCTTTAAAAATAACTAATGTTTTCTAAGTACTTTTAAAAGCTTATAATGAAAAGAGAAATCTTCCAGGTTCTTCCTCAAAGTCAGCATGAACATGCACAAAGGCAAACAAACTCAAACTTCATTCCTTTATAAAAACAGAACAGACAGAAATTCATCTTGAACTTGCATTGAAGAGTTCTACTGAAGGCTACTTGTCAGTGAATAGGTATCTTAATGATGTCATAAGGATAATTTTACTCTGTAAAATATTCCTATTATAGTTTTAATAAAAACATTTTTAGATAAACAAAGGTTGGCTGGGAATCTTTTTATACACGTACGCTTTTAAAACATTACAAAGCAAGTCCTCAGGCCTTACTCCTCTAAAAGTTCACATTTCAAAGCAGCTGTCAAAACGAGAGCACTTCAACATTAAATCATCCAAACCAAGTAAATACACTAGCAAAGCCCCTGTATGCATTCCACCAGTTACGTGGTTAATATGCGTAATTAAAATTCATAGTCCTAACTTACATACAAGGACCCAGACTAGAGACTCTCCATCAGCTTGATGGAAAGAAACTACAGGAAACTGAAGCAGATGCAGATAACAAGAGTGTCTTCAACAGAATCTGAGAAATTTGCATGTACTGGAAATGAATGAGAAAGCTGAAGATCAGAAAGGGCTGTTCTGAGTGTTTATTTTTCGTCTTTCTAAGCTTTTATTGAGTTTCCTGTATTCCAGAGAGAACTCTATAAACTTACAAACGTATTTTTTTTTTAGTATTTCTAAATATAGTAAGTTTAAATAAATTTCTAACTCCAGACAATCAAAGAAGTCTGCCTAGAACTACCTAGAACACTCACATAATTTCCTAGATTTTTTACTTACTGAGGTAAAAAGTGAAAATTCTGAAACAGTAAGAATTTTTAAATTTGGATTAAAATATTGACATATTTAATTATTATGCAGGAAAATTGTTAGGTCTTTCAAATTACAACAAATGGCTGTTGCCGTTTATTCTTTGATACTATTTTTTTTTGCAGTTTTTGGCCGGTGCTGGGTTTGAAACCCTTACCTCCAGCATATGGGGCCAGGGCCCTACTCCATTGTGCCACCCCATACTAGTTTTTATAAGGATTCATGATCATATTTATTTTCAAATCGCCTATGTTAGAATCACAATTACTCCACAGGGCAATTATTCTCATGTTCAACAGAATATGATCTAAAACTTCACCTACTTTTATTAAACTAATTCAATTTAAACATACACTATGGTCACATTTTATTTAGCATTCTCTCAAGTTGAGAGAATACCAAACATATTCCCAATATTTTGCGTATTTGTCCTCTAATAAAGAGATACATTTTTATGTGAATAAAAATAGAGAAGCCTCCTTATAATAACAATACATTTCATGCTTATAGAAGGCAAAGGGAGTAAAGAAAAACTACTCTGGAGATCATCAAGTCAACCATGACAGATTAAAGATATAGATGTAGATTTATCTTTTCTCCCTCCCAGTAATCACTAAGATGCTAGTAATGCTAACTTTAAAAAGGATAAACTGACAAGGACAAAGAGTAAGAGAGAAAACTACCATAAACGTGGGGTTTCATACGTCTTCAGAAGATGTAAAGTGAAGGCAGGAATGGTTATCTGAACTTGGCAAATACACAGCAACCTTAAAATAGGCAGCTATTTCTACTAAAAAATAAAGTAGAATTTTAAAAGCAAAATTCAAATTTAAATAATGCAACATTGCAGAAATTTTATTAAGTGATTAAGATAATATACACTATTTGTATTGAGAAACAGCAGGTAACCCAGGAAATTATCTCCACAAATTATATTAGTGTAAAAATAGACTAGATACTGAAAAACATACATATATAATACAATTTGCCAATCAGTTTATTTTGACTAAACATAAAATAACACAGATTTGAAGCCACATGTAGTGGTGCACATGTAGTCCCAACTATTCATGAAGTGGGAAGACGGCTAGAAGCCATGAGTTCAAGGCTGCAGTCTGCTAAGATGTAGCCTGTTTATAGCCACTACACTCTAGCCTGGGCAACACAGCAAATGCATCTTAAAACCATAACTTATAAAAAAAATTAATAATAATACATAATATAGGTTCTAGAGGTAGATAGCCTGAATTCAAATCTTGGCTCTTCCACTCTCTAGCCAGATAGATCACTTAATCGCTGCATCTCAGTTTCCTCACCTACAGAATGGGGATAATAACAGTATTTACAACAAAAAGGCTAAAAAATTAAACAAGATATTTGTACGTAACAAGCTTAGCTTAAGAAAGTTCCTGGCACAAATAAAGATTCAATTAAAATTTTTACTGATCCTATTATGTTAATTTTCACATTGTGTAAACAAGTGAAATGGAATTTATGCTGTACTTATTCACCTTCACCTCCCAACTTCCTTCAGGCTCCTTGAATACGTAGTATTCTTTACACAGGCTTATATTAATTCTATGTGTATACAACAAATTCTTGGCGATACCTGTATGTGAAGATAAAAACAAAATACAATATTCCATGCAAGGTATGTCTGAAGTGCAGGCATGATGGCTCACACCTGTAATCCTAGCAATCTGGGGAGCAGAAGTGGATAGACTGCTTGAGCTCAGGAGTTTGAGACCAGCCTGAGCAAGAGCGAAACCCCCTCTCTAAAAATAGGTGGGCATTGTGGCAAATACCTATAGTCCGTGCTACGGAGGCAGCTGAGGCAAGAGAATCACTTGAGCCTAAGAGTTTGAGGTTGCTGTGAGATATGACGCCACAGCACTCTACTGAGGGAAACAAAATGAGACTCTGCCTTAAAAATAAAAAATGTCTGAAGCAAGTCACCTACAGCTTTTATTTGCTTTAATTTGAAAAACTTTAATATCTGGAAAAGAAAAAAGAACACATTGGTCTTATCACAGATAGGACACATACTGTCTCTTGCCCTTCTAGTTGTAATGTTTTCATATTCATTCAACTCACATCCTCAGGAATTCTGGGAGAAGACAGAGTAACCAATCAAGAATGCCACTGTTAAATCACTTGAAACTGAATCTAAAGAGATTTTGCATCAACTTTTATATCACAGGTTTCTTCAATATAAATAGATTTCTAACCCTTTCATTCAAATTTGCATCTTACTAAAAATATAATATGCATTACTCTAAATATCCATGTTGCCCATACATTGTCAACTAACCCTTAGAATAAAAGCTTAAGTGTAATTTACCACTACCCAAAGCATTTGGATGCTCATATGTATATTTCAGAAAGTTTTTAAACTATCCTTCTGGTACAAGACACCCCCATTTGTTACCTTATTCACTCAATCATCCAACAGACACTTATCAACTGGCTATCATGTTCCAAGCACTGTGCTAGAAGTGAGACTATAATGTGCCAAGACCCAGAGATGAAAAAAGAGTCTAGTGTGTTCAAGTAAATAAAAGCAATTAAGTATACCTGAACTGTATTAACAGGTGCGAAGAGCAGCAACAACAGAAAAACAGAGGGGAAAAAAGGAAGAGACTTTTCAGGGCTTCAAACTGAAAGCAATGGGCTTTGAACATGGGATTATCTGTGTTGTACAAAGATCCCTCTGCAAAGAAACACTGTAGAAATTTATGTGTGGGAGCTGGAATCCAACTAGAAAGTTACTGGCATTATTCCAAGAAAATGAAGATAAAGGCCTGAACTATGATGGTTAAAGGAACTAAAGAGAGAAACAGTCCAATTGAAGAGACAGGATACTGAATCCACTGGATTTGGCATTTGAATAAAGAGAGAAAAGTCAAGCATAAGACATTTCAACTATTGAGCAACCAAATGGACATAGTTCTATTTAATGAGGTAAGAAATTCCAGTTAAGAGATGTTAAGTTTGGACGGCACCTGTGGTGAGTAGGACGCCAGCCTCATATACCGAGGGAGGCAAGTGCAAATCTGGCCCCAGCCAAACTGCAACAAAAAGTAGCCGGGCGTTGTGGCAGGCACCGGTAGTCCCAGTTAGTCGGGAGCCTGAGGCAAGAGAATAGCCTAAGCCCAAGAGCTGGAGGTTGCTGTGAGCTGTGACGCCACGGCACTCCACTGAGGGCGACAAAATGAGACTGTCTCTAAAAAAAAAAAAAAGAGAGAGACATGTTAAGTTTGAGTTGAGCTATCCACACAGATATATAGCAGGACAACAAAGGAGCTCCCTTCTGATAGCTTCTACTGACTCTGAAGTAAGTATAATATTTGTCAGAATTAGCAGTGAAGGGATACTACAATCTGAAGAAAGAAGCAAACATTTAACAGCCCAAGGCAAAAATCAGAAAGGCACAGGAGTATTTCCATGTTTCTGTTAAGGAACCAGATGTAAATGTTAATTTATGCACCCATCAATGAAGCTGTAGTGACCTAATTTATCCAGTGGTTTTGAGGAGACCAACAAAAAAAGAATTATCAAGAATTGGGGATTTTCTAAGATATTTAACACAGACATAATGATGAATGTCCTCAAACAACAAAAGAGAGGTTAAAGATACGAAACTGGCTAGGGAAGGAAGTGAAGGCAGTGGACAAAAAATAAAAAATAATAACAGGGGCAGACTGGGTATCCTCAAAGTTCCAGGAATAATAATTAAGGAAGTAATAGAGTTGGGGTTAGATGGGTAAAGAAGAGTGTGGAGAGACTTGACCGTCTAAATTTAAGAATTCAGATATAAAGGTGCTCCAGGAGATAAGACCATGGTAGTACAGAATGGATCCCAGTAAATGAGAAACTGAAATGAACGTAAAGGATGGAATGGTAGGTGGGTGACTCACAAGTACTCTCGAATAACCTAAGATGATGACAGGTGATAGTCTGAGAAACTTAGGGAAAGACTTTGAGTCAAGTAACAACTTTTTTTTTTTTAAAACACAGGGTCTTGCTCTGTCACCCAAGCTAGAGTGTACTGGCAGAATGCCTCAACCTCCCAAGTAGCTGAACCTACAGGCACATGCCAGCGTGCCTGGTTAAATCCTTCTATATTCTGTGTTGCTCAAGCTGGTCTCAAACTCCAAGCCTCCGGTGATCCTCCCAGCTCAGCCTTCCAAAGTGCCAGATCTAAGGCATAAGCCACCAAGCCTACCTAGCCAGGTGTCAACATTTTTAATACATGATCTAGACTGTGAACATTAATAGGGGACAAGGAAGAAAGATAAAATGTAAAAGAGAAAGATGCATAAAGTCCTATAATGGTTGTACTGAAAACTTTTCTAATAGTCATCAAAAGTCCTAATATGCTAAGTAAGCTGGAAAACCTCTTAAAAGGACACATTTCTAGAATGCCACAATTTAGAAGACTTCTGGTAAGATAACAACAATACTTAAAAACAAACCCTTCAAGAACCTGAATTTCAATTATGTAATTTTCACTCAACCTCTTTACAGTTATAAACAAACACACAGGTCCATATTAAAGCCATTGCTGAAGTGTTTAAGATGAAGATCCAGTTGACACACTTAGAAAAAACTAACCATTGTGTCCAATCTCTGCAAAATAATTTAATTCCTTTAAAAAACATCATTCTACAATCTTTTATTACAAAAATAATGTACGCTCTTTGTAAAAACTTTGAAAACTAAAATACAATAAAATAACCTATTTAGCCCTAAGTTCCACCTCTAAGAGACACTCAGTACCAACTTCTGATCTCTTTCAATATCCGAAAGAGTATCTAATATTAAATTTTCTTCCATTAAGATATACAAAAAGATTGCAATCATATAGGAGTATATTCTGCTTTTTCACTTTCAGATACATAATTTTAAAATTACAGTTTATCAAACAGAATCAGATTCATTCCTTCCTCCATCAAAAAACTATTGCACCAAAAAGAATGTCTTTCAGGTCATTCTCCACAAAAACCTAAGGCTCTAAGGATTGTCCTATAAAATAAATAATACTTGTCTTCTTTTAAGGCTGCTTTTCACCATGTATTTGCACACACATAAAACAAAGAATTAAAGTTCAGTCTAATTAATGTATTTCACGTGTCTCATCCTGCTTCTAAGAAAATCTCAAAGCAGCTAAGATACACTCATAGAGTACTAGTTCAATTGCTATGGCAGTAAAGGCAAGATTTTTCTGTACAGAGTTTGCCATGGAAGTCCTTTCTAAATGAACATCCCATTAAAAATATGAAAATGGGCCAGGCTCACACCTATAATCCTAGCACTCTGGGAGGCCAAGGCAGGTGGACTGCTTGAGCTCAGGAGTTCCAGACCAGCCTGAGCAAAAGCAAGACCCCATCTCTACTAAAAAGAGAAAAATTAGCTGGGGGTTGTGGCAGGCACCTGTAGTCCCAACTACTCAGGAGGCTGAAGTCAGAGGATCTCTTGAGCCCAGGAGTTTAAGGTTGCTGTGAGCTGTGATGCCACAGTACTCTACCCAGGGTGACAGAATGAAATTCTGTCTCAAAAAGAAAAAAAAAAGAAAAAGAAAGATTATTATTTGAGACAAACTTATAAAACAAAGTCTTGCTAATTATAGATATTAAAGTATTTTTTGCCCACAGCCTAAAAGGGTAAGCAGTTGATGAGCTTGAAATTGAACAGAAGATAATGTGCTGGCAGTTATTCCTTCTCATTACATCTCAATTTATTAAGGTTAATAAAATATGAATTAAATTCTCCAATATAAAAACCTTTTTATGTAGCATTAATTTATAAGTAAAATAAGTGCTTCAATCTAAATACTTACTGAATATGTTAAAATTTAAATGAAAAAACAGGTATTACTCCCAAAAGAATATAATCAAATGTTAATCTATAGCAATAGCTTCCAATTTATTTTTAAATAGCAAACCCCTAAAACCAAATAATCTGTATCACAACCCAGTACACCCATCTGTTTACATGTCCTGTGTGAATGTATAAAACAAAGTCTCAGAAAACAATGAGTCCTTACTATTTATCTGTAATGTATTCTTTCATTTTCTATTAGGTTCCTTTCTTGCCTAATGCTTGTCATAACTCACTAAATTATTTTTGCAAATCACTACTGTAATAAGTAACAATATGCATTTTGGAGAATCAACCTGCAGTGAGGAAGAGATTCAGAATGAATATTTGGGGTGCATCCTTCATGAATTTTATTTAACAATAACTACTTTTTTTTTTTTTTTTTTTGAGAAAAAGTGAGATAGGAGTCTCACTTTGTCATCCATGGCATCATAGCTCACAGCAACCTCAAACTCCTGGGCTCAAGCGATTCTCTTGCCTCAGCCTCCCAAGTAACTGGGACTACAGGCGTCCGCCACAACACCCAGCTATTTTTAGAGACGGGGGTCTCACTCTTGCTTAGGCTGGTCTCGAACCCCTGAGCTCAGACAATCTACCTGTCTCAACCTCCCAGAGCCCGCAAGCCACTGCACCCCACCCAATAATAACTTCTTTTTAAAAGCTGAACAGAGGCTAGTCAGGGTTTTAGACCAAGAGCTACTTTGAGCAATCAAGAACAAGGTAAAGAAGGGCAAATTTAAAGCTTTAATTCACCATCAACGAAGTGAGTGAAAAAAAAAAAATTTTTGTTGTTGTTTTTTTTTTTTTTTTTTTTTTGAGACAGAGTCTCACTTTGCTTCCCCTGACTAGAGTACCCTGGTATCAATTCACCTCACAGTAACCTCAAACTCCTGGGCTCAAGCAATCCTCCTACCTCAGCCTCCCAAGTACCTGGGACTATAGGTACCTATCATAAGACCTAGCTAATTTTTCTATTTTTAGTAGAGAAGGGGTCTTGCTTGTGCTCAGACCTGTCTCCAACTCCTGAGCTCAAGGGATCCTCTAGCCTTGGCCTCCCCAAGTGCTAGGATTACAGGCATTAGCCACCACACCCGGCCATGGATAAGAAATTCTGATTAAACTTCCTAGGTCTGCATTCTATAAACCATGGGTCAAGTCAACTTAGGTCAGATGACAATCTAAAGCACAACCCTTGGGCTGTGGATATTAGCTGCCAGGGCGGAGCCAGGCCACAGAGCTCAGTATCTCCACCCACCCACACCACCCCTCCTCCCCAACAAATCTGTAGAAAACTATCTTCCATGAAACTTAGGAACTGGGGCTGCACACAGCAGGAAGTGAAAGGCAGGTGACTGAGCAAAGCAGTTTCATCTGTAGTTACAGCCACTCCCCATGGATGGCATCACTACCTAAGCTCCACCCCTGCCACCTCTGCCCCCTCCATCCATGCAAAAATTGTCTTCCTTAAAACCAGCCGCTGGTGCCAAAAGATTGGGGACCACCACCTTAGAGGGTATGCTGGTGAGGTAACAGAGGACTCCTCCACCATCCCCATTCAGTAACTATGTGATTTCATTTGTTACCTATACCACATAAGAAATCTATCTAAAAAATAAAAATAAAGAAAGAAATCCATACCAGATAAGAAATTCAATGAGTAAGATTTTAAAAAACAACAATCTAAAGCCAGATAATGACCAATACTCTATTTTCAAAAAAGACATATTATACTTTAAATGCTTTGTAAAAATGATTAAACCATTTAAAGGAAAGTAATTATAACATGCTTTATGCTTTTAAACATTTTGGCAAAATATATTATTTAAAATGTGATTCTTAGCCCGGGAACAGCAGCTCATGCCTTTAATCCTAGTAGCACTCTGGGAAGCCCAGGCAGGAGGATCACTTGAGGTCAATAGTTCAAGACTACCCCAAGCAAGAATGAGACTCCATCACTACAAAAAAAATAGAAAAATTAGCCAGACATGTTGGTGCACACCTGTAGTTCCTTTACATGGGAAGCTGAGGTAAGAGGATCACGTGAGCCCAGGAGTTTAAGGTTGCAGTGAGCTATTATGATGCCACTGCACTGTAGCCAGGGTGACAGAGCAAAATCCGGTCTACAAAAAAAAAAAAAATTAAAAAAAGGAAATGATGCTTAAGGCAATAAACTAATATTTAACCCCTACCCATAGGAAGGGTTTCATTTTCTATTTCCTCAATCTGTACACTAACTCTTTTAGAATTCATTTATGTAGGATATTCCATAAAAACAGGCTGATTATTAATAGCAAGCCTCCAAGGGACATATTTAGCATTTTATACACACTATATTTTTTCCTGATCATAAAAAAGCCCCATGAAAAATTCAAAGATGTCAGCAGCCCAAGGCTACCTGATGGCAGATGAGGAACCGAAGTGTATATCTAAAACCCAAACATGTACTTTTTACGTCTAAGTTAAGCCACCTCCGAATTATACCATGTTTTGAAAATGAGGGTTTGAGCTGTGGCTATTTATCAAATTTCCTATTAGTGTACAAAACAGCTCAATAGAATAAAATGAAAGGCCAAGTGAAGGCCAAATTTAGTCTGAATGACTCCCTTATGCCTAACAAAAGGGAGACCAACTTGCCCAGATACAAACAGAGTCATAACAGAACCTTATCCTGAGGTTATGACTAATGGCATAGCAAAAATGGAGAAGGAAGTTTTTCCTGGACATGTTATAAATAATGTCATTTGGGAATAATTATGAGCAAAACAAAAATAAGTACAAAGTATTACTGAAAAGACTCTACTGAGTCAGTGCATTGGCTAGTTCTAGCACCTGTACAAACACTTACGCATGGGTTGGTAAGTTAGGGAAGCAGAGTCCAGGAAAGAAAAAAAAAATCACAAAATTAATAGCAGATGAACAGAAAAATTTCTATTATGTAAATAATAATCTGAAACAATACAACAGCATGCTTTCAAGCCAATATATATAAGGGTTGACGTGTGGGATTTGAAATCCTTTTTCTTGTCATTGGTAGTTTTATAATCATATACATTAAAAGTCATTGCTTTTCATGAAGCAAAAATTACACTGAGAATTAATATATTAATACCCACTGCTTTCTATCAATTTAAATATTTAAAACTGGTTAAAATAAAACAAATTTTCATAAGTGTTCATTTTAATTTACCTAATTTTTATTTCTCTAAAATTTTATATTAGATTAAAAAAATCTTACTTTGGAATCAATTCAAGTTGCATTTGTTGTATTTTCTCTATATTCCCGCTCAATGGAACCAAAGCAAAAACATTCTCTTATCTAGCAAGGTGGGTCATGCCTGTAACCCTAGCACTCTGGGATGCTGAAGTGGGAGGGTCACTTGAGCTGAGGAGTTCAAGACCAGCCTGAGGAGAGTGAGACCTTATCCCTACTAAAAACAAAAAATTATTCTGGGTGTTGTAGCAAGCATGTAGTCCCAATTACATGAAAGGCTAGGGCAGGAGATCACTGGAACCAAGGAGTGTGAGGTTGCCGTGAGCTAGGCTGAAGCCAAGGCACTCTAGCCAGGGCAGCAGAGTGAGACTCTGTCAAAAAAAAAAAAAAAAAAGTATATATATATACATATATATATATATATAATTTTCTATTGGCACTTCTATCAATCAAGGTAGAAGGCTTTTTCTTATTAGTTAACACCACACATAAAGGTACATAATTTATTAGTTGACTGATTAAACAACAGAAGTATATTCAACTTCAAATCTTATGAATTCATAATATCATCCTTTCATTCACTGAACAAATATTTACTGAATGTTTTCTACCTATTAAACCCTAAATCAAACCTAATCAAGAATTTATCAATGATGTCCGGCAAGGTGGCTCATGACTGTAATCCTAGCACTCTGGGAGGCCGAGGCAGGTGGATTGCCTAAGCGCATGGGTTCCAGACCAGCCTGAGTAACAGCAAGACCTCATCTCTAAAAGTAGCTGGGTGTTGTGGCGGGCTCCTGTAGTCCCAGCTACCTGGGAGGCTGAGGCAAGAGAATCACTTGAGCCCAAGAGTCTGAGGTTGCTGTGACCTATAATGTCATAGCACTCTATAGAGGGTGAGAAAATGAGACTCTGTATAAAAAAAAAAAAAAAAAAAAAAAAAAAAAGAATATATCAATGACTCAGAAAGATTCTACCTAAGCCTTAAGGGAATATGAAGGAAGAGAGGCAAAATAAGATATTTAATTTCTACAATATTAGCAAATTAATTCACAGAAGTTACAGTAATAACAGCTTTGAAATACAGAGAAAAACATAGTTAACTCAGAATTATCAGAGGCAAATAGAACTTTCAAATATTCACACAACTAAAATTATCAAATATGAGTAATATTAAATGGTATGAACAAATAGGAATCTTTCATTTCTCCAGACTAATGAGACAAAGGGACAAAGAGTAGATGGCAAAAAAAAAAAAAAAAAAAGGTGGGTTAAAATCTCAGCTTAACCTCTTACTAATAACCACATGGCCTGGAAATTTTTAGAAAACTTCTCTCTCTGCTCATTAGTTTCGCATGTAAAACACAGAGATGATAAGTGATTAAATAAGATACTCAATAAAATGCATGGCTAAAAGGTTACTCTAAAAAGTTAATTACCAGTTCTTCGCTAACTTTCAACACAGCAAAGGACAAAACCATCCTAAATCAGGATTTGCATCAATGTGAGAAACAGGACATTCCTCCTCTTGCCCAGTGCTAGGATTAGAGGAAGAGTGTGGTAGAACCTTCAGTGGTATTTCATTATTAC
Source organism: Loris lydekkerianus (assembly GCA_963574355.1). Classification (NCBI taxonomy): domain Eukaryota; kingdom Metazoa; phylum Chordata; class Mammalia; order Primates; family Lorisidae; genus Loris; species Loris lydekkerianus. The sequence continues at coordinate 20,747 of CAUYPK010093189.1, read as the reverse complement.
ATCCGAGGGGCCATAAAGTCTCAGAGTAACACTGAGGTTTTACACACAAATACAGATATAAAAATACTTTCAAGAGATGAAAAAATAATCATCTACCTATTCCCAACTGTTGACTTCCAAAGTGTGGATTACTATTTTTTTAATGAAGTGACAGACTTTGCACAAGGGATATGTACAACAGCATGAAGACTCTATAGTTACCACGCTGTCTTTCCACAGTAGTGCTGTGCTGTACTGCATAACCATTCACAGGAAACTGAAGGAAAATAATGTGAATGCTACCCCTTGATATTGTACTATGTAATTTTCACAAACATAACTAATCTGGATAATTTTTCTTAACTATTTAAGATCTTCAAGTGAACGTCAGTACAAAGATCACAAAGGAAAACTCTAGGTTTAAAAATGTGTATAACTGGCCAGGTGTGGTGACTCGGGCCTGTAATCCAGCATTTGGGGAGGCCAAAGCAGGAGCATCACTTGATGACAGAAGTTTGAGACCAGCCTGAGCAACATAACAAAATCTCATCTCTAAAAAAAAAATTAGCTAAGTGTGGTGGTGAAAGCCAGCTATAGGAGAGGCTGAGGCAGGAGGATTACTTGAGACAAGGAGTTTGAGGCTACAGGGAACTGTGATGACACCAGTACACTCCAGCTCAGGCAACAGAGTGAGACCCTGCCTCAAAAAAACAAACAACAACAAAAAAAAAAAAAAAAAAAAAAAAAACAGTACACCAAGCAGGTACTTCCCTAATACCTAAGGCTCTTCATTTGTAGCAGCAGCTCTCCTATGTCTTCTCACAGGTTGCCTTCCCTTTACACCTCACTAGATAGAAAGGGGTTGAAAGCAAGAGGGTGGAGAGGACATCAGTAACATACTAACTAAAAATGTCCCAAGGATTCATGTACTCAATATATAATTAGGCATTTAGTGTGTGATTTTACTGATAGACATGTATTAACAACTTCTGTATGTATGTGGCATATTATAAATATGAAAAATATATTTTCCATAATATATATTTTCATAATATATTTTAAAATATAAAAATATATTTTTCATATTTATAATATGCAAAATGAGGTACTTTGTATATATCAGACATCAGTAATCATACCTATCTCTCTCATGAAATGCTGATATTTTAGTCTATGACTTAAAGCAATTACTATAAGAAATCATCCAAAACAAAACAAAACAACAACAAAAAATCCTCCTCTATTCTACTGATTAGGTAATACATTTGCATGGGTCAAAAATGAAAGCTATACATAAAAGTATATATTGAAGTTTTGCTACAACCCCTGTCCATTTTCCTTAGTTTCCTATTTATGTCCCCAGTGTGTATGTATAAATACAAATAAATACAAACCTATATTCTTATTTATTTATTTACATGAAGACAGAGTCTCACTTTGTTGCCCTTGATAGAGTGCTGTGTAGTCACAGTTCACAGCAACCTCAAACTCCTAGACTGAAGCAATCCTCTTAAATCAGCCTCCTGAGTATCTGGGACTGCAGGGGCCCACTACAATGTCAGGCTATTTTTAGAGACCAGGTCTCATTCTTCCTCAGGATGGTCTTGAACTCCTAAACTCAGGCAATCTATCTACCTACCTTGGCCTCCCAGAATGATAGGATTACAAGCATGAGCTACCACACCCAACCACTTTGCTACTTTTAAGTCAATTTATCCTAGAGATCCCTCCATATCAGTACAAAGAAAACCTCCTTGTTCTTTTTTTATAGCTCCAGTATCCCACTATGTGGCTATACAATAATTTATTCAACCAATGCCCAGGTTGATTTCAAAGCATATTCTCAAGTGATACATTTTTTCAAATCTCTCCTGTTATTGTAACAAAGTGAATTCTAATTTACACAGGAAAAGGTGTATTTTAAAAGGGCTTATGTATCAATATCAGAGGCTTTGCTTTCTTAAATCCATAATCTCATATTAGTGACATACTACTCATATTTGGTAAGAACCATCCGGAATTGCTACCTCACACGGCTGCGTTCTTTTCCCATCTATGTTTAATGTATATATAACAGCATTTCTCAGATCCTTTAATATATTTTTATGCATTATGAATCTCCAGAATGTATGTGTCAGATCTCCCAAACTTTCTGGATGCAGAAACTCCTGCAGATTTATAATAATATTCTTGAAAACAAGGAAAACAAACTGTAAAAGAATGTTAAATGGGGGTGAATGTAGTAATTATTGTCAGCTATTTAGGCTATTTCTGGGGAACTTTATGAACTTTAAGGAAAACACCAAACTAAGCTGAGCTAATTTTCTCAACACATTCTTTAGCTCTTTTTTGAATTTCAAGTCCCTTTGAGATATGAATGTAAAGCTACTTGACCCTGAAGCATACAGCAAAGACTGTACACAAACACAAAATTTTTCATAATTTCTGAGGATTTAAGGACCTCTAGAGCGGTTCATCTACCAATCCCATGGTCTTCTCTATTCTTTAGGCCAGGCAGGTTGGCTAACACCTGTGTTCCTAGCACTCTGGGAGGCTAAAGTAAGAGGATTGCTAGAAGCTTAGGAGTTCAAGACCAGCCTGAGCAAGATCAAGACCCCAACTCTACTAAAAACAGAAAAATCAGCCAGGCTTCATGGCAGGCACCTATAGTCCCAGCTACTAAAGAGGCTGAGGCAGGAGGATCACTTGAGCACAGGAGTTTAAGGTTGCTATGAGCTGGGCTGCTGCCATGGCACTTCCACCTGGGGCAACAGAATGAGACTCTTGTCTCAAAAATAAACAAATTAATTAAATATAAAAAGAAAATAAAAGCAATTTCACTTACGGCAGCATTAATACTCCAAAAACTAGGGCAGAACCCAGAACACTTCTCATGCAATGCTAATGAAAAAAAATCAGAGAATTCACCAAGAGGTATACCTTGGTGCAAAGCAAAGTAACATTTAAAGGCGTCACGATTAATAATTATTACTATTGAGCAAAGAAAATTCTATTAAATAACTGTGGAAATTGTTACAAGGGGTCTGATTTTTATATAAGTGTCTCTTATCATACATAAATAAGATTCTTAGAGAAACAAGAAAGTTGGGCTTTAATTCACATTATACCATACAAAATCTTAACATCAAAGATTTTTTAGAATGCAGTGTATTTCACATTTGACAGCAACAGCTACTAGAAATATAATTTTGCTGCAAATATGAATGTGGCAATGTGAATGTTCACAAGAAAGGAAAAAGAAATCTGAAACTTTTAAATGTAGATCAAAAAAATAAATAAAACCCAGGCACTTTTTTACATTAGTCAGAGAAATGAATAGAAGAGTTATTAAATTAGAAGGACGACTCATCCTAAGCTCAACAGGCTTCTCTCATCAAGTTTTGTGCTAACACCTGTCTGCCTAAAAAAGTCAGCCGTAATCACAGAATAGGAGCCCTATGACATCCCTCTTCCCTCACTTCCCTGACACAACTTCCTCCCTGACATACTAGGGCAAACAGTAAAAAGTGCTAAGATTTTGAAAAAGATGTTTTTTAGCTCAAGGTAATATCCCAGTGGCCAAAGTGTAATAGGATACAATATTCTAATTTAAATTATTCCTTACCAAAAATGTGTTTCCTAGAAAACTTTTTTAAACAGAAACATCTCCAGTACTATCATGGAACTTGACAGGTGGAAGGTTTACTATCATAAATTTGTTTTATAGGTATCTTCCCGATGTAAATCTATTTTCAATGGTATAACCATTTATAAAATTCCTAATCAGAGACAATAAGCCACTCAACAGCTTATCCAAAGTGGGCAATCTCATAGAAAAGCAGCAATACAGTCCTGGAATCCAAAGAGAAGGAGAAGATGATTTCTACACTGCTTGAGATGTGAACAGAATAAGAATTAAATGATGCTTCTGGGGGCAAGACATGATTGCAAAAGGGATTTTACCTAACAAATGCAATCAGTGTAACCTGGCTTATTGTACCCTCAATGAATCCCCAACAATAAAAAAAAAAAAAAAAAAAAAAAAAAAAGAATTAAATGATGCTATGCTAGTCCACATAACATTCTCTGCAAAGGTAAAAAAGAGCATTTAAAACATTATAGGGTGGCGCCTTGGCTCAAAGGAGTAAGGGCGCTGGCCCCATATGCCGAAGGTGGAAGGTGGTAAGTTCAAACCCAGCCCCGGCCAAAAACTGCAAAAAAAAAAAAAAATTATAGCATCTTTTCTATTTTATTATGAAAGGTGGATTATACCTTACCCTTTGACATTATTTTTTTTAAGTGCTTAAATAAACTTATTAAAATCCAAACTATGGCTTAATAAAAATTAAAATGTTTTAGAATATTCTTTTGGAGAAAATCTAAAAATCTGTTTATAACAGCCAAACTAGAACGTGTCTATACTGGCATACCAGCTTCAGATAAAATGCAAATAATTCTCCATCATAACCACATTATCTTCCTAAGCCAAGTACTGAAAGGAAGCATAAAAAAGAAAAGCAGCATTATGCCATTCTCTCATAGTAGTCACTTGAAAATGTGTAGCCCATGGAAGAAAAGAGTCATGGCTAGCCCTCTGCACTCAGGAAGGCTGTTAACTGCAGTACTGCCTAACACTTATCATAACACTATGTCAACCACAGATTCCTTGGTGGTTCATAATTATAAGTACAAATAATCCTGAATTTCCCCAAATTGTAAAAATGCAACAAAATATGCAAAATTGTTAGCTAAACAAAAAGAGGCAAATTTCACTGTAAGCTAGAATAGCTTTATTACTGATATGCACTTATTGCAAAACTAAAAACACTATATGCATAAAAAGTGTTAACTACAGAAGAAGCCACAAGAAGAAACTATGATATGTGTCAAAAGCTATAGTGATCTATAACTAACATGTAACATTAACCCTATGAAGTACCATATGCACCTTTCTGTAAATAGCCCATTTTGTCAGTTGCAGATGCTATCTGTTTTAAGTTCGTATTTGTGGTAAGATACAGTAAAAAGGGGGAGGAAAAGAGGAAGAAAAACAACCCATTACAGGATGTTGACAATTATGACTACCAAAGTTTTAGAATACATTGGTTAGCACACCACATACCACTAAAACAACATACCAGGTTCCTCCACCATCAAGTTACTTTGGCTTTTGATTTTAACCTACACTCAAACAGGAGTCTAGAATACTCTCAATTTCACACCTTAATCTCTCTTGGAAAAAAACCTGTGTACTTCCCAGTCTCAATAACCTGACAAAATAATTCTTCAGTATAATTCCACTGTCCTACAGTTTCATTTGAACAGATGACAGATTGCTCTCTTTCTATTATGATTTCATGAATTGTGGCCCAAAGATACCAAGAATAAGGCAAAGGCTGGGTGCAGTGGCTCACACCTGTAACTATAGCACTTTTGAAGGCCAAGGCAGGAGGACTACCTAAGGTTGAGCATTTGAGACCAGCCAAAGCCAGAGTAAGATCCCACATCTACCAAAAAATAAAATAGAAAAATTAACAAGGTGTAGCGGTGCAGGCCTATAGTCCCAGATACTTGGGAGGCTGAGGCAGGATAGCTTGAGTCCCAGAGTTTGAGCTTACAGTGAGCTATGGTGACACCATGGCACTCTAGTCCAGGTGACAGAGTAATACTTGTCTTAAAAAAAAAAAAAAAAAGGCAAAAAAATAACTGAAATCCTGATAATACGCCTGTCATCTCTCCAGAGCTATCACAGACACACATGAAAAATTTCCATTTGCTTATCACCACTAAATTCATATTGGGTTGTTAGTATCCTTCATTTATTCTAATCATTTAAAAATACATATTTCTAACAGATTCATGAAATGTTTTAACTGGCACTGACAAGCAGAATTAGCAGGAAAGTAAATGCTATCCTCATTACGTTCTCTCTACATGCCAAAATAAACTCAATGAAGGCAGAACTCTGTCTACATTATTTGCTTATATGCCCAGTGCCAGGCATCTAGGAGATAACAATATCCATAAAATGAATGAAATCATATAACAAAATTCATTAAACAGTCTCAAAATTCCAGTAGTAACAGAATTGTTACTTCTTTAAGATCACTTGCTAGCTTAGGAATCTTCTCAACTGCTATCTGTAACAGGAGTTAACATATACCAACTTAAGACCAACAAATCATGTCTAAGTGAGGTGTACGATAACTACTGAGTTTTTATACAAAAGCAAAACACAATTTACATTTTTGTAAAATAAATGACTTTCCTCTATCCCAACACCATGATCAGTGAAAATTAAGAAACAGAAGAAACCTTGGAGCCTACCATAAGATGGTATTTTATGAGTATTAATTTTATTCTACTTTTTTGGCTATAGTAAGTAGTCTGTAATGAGTTAGAAAAAAGTTATGACTGACAAATACAGTAATCTTTCATTTTTATGGCTTGCATTAACCAGAGAAAAATGAGTGACCAAAGATTTAACTTTGTTGATGCCAGCAGCGCCTCTTTCCAGTTTTCAAATCATAAATGTTGTCTTGCACAGCAAACAGTGTTCCCATTCTCTCATTCTATTCTTAAACTGTATGTTAACTTTATGGCATTTGATTTCTATTATTGATTTGTATACATTTACTGTAGCTAATATTTATCTTTCCAAAGATTTAGGAAGTATACTCTTCCAAGGTGCTCCCCTACCATGCCATTAACAGCAGTGTTAGATAATTCCTTTGCCATCCGTCTTCCTCTCCTGAATACAACTTCTATTCGAGTAGAGTACTGTCTTGTTGGATATTACAGAATGGGTTTTAAATCAGTGTTATTATAGCGTATGCATGATCCAGACAGCAATAACCTTATAATTTGCTGCTTCTGCTAGCTAAGTAGGCAATATTTGAGAACTCACCAGTTTCTATTCAAGGTTATGGAAATTCAGACGCTTTTTTACTGCTCAACTGAAAATGTGCAAATAATAAATTTAAGAACAGACAACACCGTATTGGACACACACTATTAGGGAAGACGTTATAAAACACTGCTCAGAGGCCACACAAAGAATTACAGCAAAGTTCCTTCCAATAGGTTTCCCACAGATCTTCCCAATGACACCTGCTAAATGACTTTACTGTCTGGAGACTTAACTTCTTCTTTAGAGAACATACAGATGAATACATTGAAATAATAAATGACTACTTTCCGGGGAATTAACAATAACCTTAAATTTTAAAAGGGGAAGGAGCAGGTGAAGGAAAACTCCTCAATAAAAACAAATGAAAAGCAATTTTCCTGTTGTTGAAGACTGGAAAATTTTCCATGCAACTTTCCTAACCTTGCTCATCACAGAGTAAAAACTGCAAGTAGGAAAATTTATAATTTCCATCTCCTTTGAGTCACAAAGTAGGAAGGGAGAAAAGAATCACAACCGTGGGGACACATGTGCTTTACACGAAAGCAGGAAGTCTGTTTCTTGAGCATGGCCACTCATCCATCACCACAAATGAGAACACTGGCCTTCTGAATGTCCATCTCCACTCCCCGCCAACCCTGAAGCCAAAGCCAGGAAACGTGATTGTTGCTAGAATGGTGAAGAAAGAACAGCAGAGGGCTTAAGACACCCTTCAAGACATCCCTCACTTTCTACTTGGCCTGCGGCAGGAGGATACACCTCGGGTCCAAGCCCTAAGAGGAGGCAGACTTGGCAGGCAACAGCGAAAAGCAGCCCTGGCCGCTCAGGAAGGCGGCAGGTCCACGCGGCCGGAGAACTCACGAACAAAGCACACAGCGGGCCGAGTGGGGAGACTCGGAAAGAGGGGGAAAGATTCGCACCAGCTCTTCACCACTGCCTGGGCTAGAGACAGGTGGAGCCGCGGTCCTCCTTAAAAGGAGAAGAAAGATGTGTTTTCGAGGGGCTAATCTGAACAGCGCCAAGTGGAACCGGGACCCGGGCTGGTGAGAACGCTGGGAAGTAGGGGAGGCCAGCGCTGCGGAAAGGAAGGGAAGATGCTTGGGGTCAAAAGAGGCCCCTGCCGGGATGCCGGGGGCTCGCTCGAGCCGAGCCGAGGATGCCCGTGGAGCTCAGCCGGCCGCCCCGACTCGGGCCTCCCCGGCGCCGCCGCCCGCCCCCTCGCACCCGCGCCCCAGGCAGTCACACAAAGGGGATGGTGAGGCGCGCCGGCGGCCGGGAGGTGGAGGGAAGCCGAGCCCAGGACGAGGTGGCCGAGACGCGACGCCCGCCGTGTCCCCGCCTTTGTCTGCCTTGCTCCGCACCCTCCCCCCCAGCCCGGGAACCCCTCCGCCGCGGCGCCCTCACCCTGCTCGTTACCCTGGTGAGTAGCGGTCTCATCTGCTCGCCGGCCCCATCCGCCTCCATGGCCGGCCGGCCAGCCTGCGGCGGCCGCTTCGGTGCTGCCCCGCGCGGTCTGCCGGCTGCGGCCGCTACCGCCGAGACCCCGGCGAGGGAGGGAGAACGAACGTGAGTCTGCGCGCGAGGTGCGCGCTCGTGGGGAGAGCCGGGCGCCGTGCGCGGCCGACGCGGGGCGTGCGTGTGCCCGCTGCGGCCGCTCGCTGGCTTCCGCGGGGGGACGAGGCCGCGGCGTGGAACATGGAGCGAGGACTGAGCGAGCCAGAGGACCAAGCCGGGAGAAGGGAGCCGAGTAGGAGGAGGGGCTCGGGGGCGGGGTCGCAGGCCGTGACGCGCGCGCAGCCAGGGTCCGGCCCCGACACGCCCCTCGCGCCGCCTTCTCGGGTCACGCCCCCTGCCAGTTTGGCACCCCAGTCCTCCTCGACGCCAGCGGCCCTGCCGCAAGGCCACCGGGAGATGGGGCGGGAGGGAGACGGGACGGACATTTGTTCCAGCCAATCGGCGGCGGGAGGGCTTTCGCACGCCCCCTTTACCTCCTGAGGAGGCCCCACCCCTCTTTGTAAAATCTTAATTAACCCAGAGTTAAACTCGTGTATTCGGGTCCGAAGCTCCCTGGAAGTTGGGACGTGGAGTGAGGAGTCACACCTCCCTTGGTCCCTGATCACATTCTTCAGAGGCAGGGGAAAAGGAGGACGCCACCCCTTTCCAGGACTCTTACGAAAATCTCCAAAGTAACGGATCTTCACGACTCCTGCAAGTTTCTTTTCTCTCAGCCAAGGAAACATGAATCCCAACTCGGGGACTGTGAAAGAGAGAGTACACCTGCCCTGGTATCCTCGTGCTTGCCCAGCTGACTGGACACCACAACAGTTCCCACACCTCTGATTCCACCCTGCAGGGCATCTCTCGAAATATCTGTATCTGTAATGGAGGGTGAGGTTGATACCTGCCACATAGGGTCACTGAAGGATTAAGTGAAATTCTATTCATAAAAGTGCCTGGCTGCAGCATGCTTATTGCTATCATTTTTAGTAACAAGGTTCAAGGTGCTTAATAAAGATAACAAAAACTTTTGCTGGGAAGAGCTAAATCCGTGCTACGGAAGGAAATACATCTACATGTGCAGACGTGCGCATCTCAACAGTATGAGGCCCACATCCTATCCATTTCCAACAGGGTGTTAGTAAGGCTCGTCAGCAGTAAGTAGCTAACTATTCTGTGTGACTTGTACCTTGTTTGGGCCCTGTTCCCTTTTGTCCTAAATTTCCCAGAGAGTTACTTCTAGGCTGGCGTATGGTGTTCACTTACTTGTGTAAGAGCAGATGTATCTCTACTAATAATTGCTACTGTTTAAAGAGGCTTACAATTAGACACTGACATTCTGCAAACATGCTTCATTACTAATCCTCACAATACTACAAAATATATTGTGTTCCCATTTTACAGGTGAGGAAACTGAAGCTCACAGAGATAACTGGCTTTAGGTTCTGGTAAGTGAAACTATACTTAATCCCACCATTCCAATGCCTCACTAAAGCAGAACAACAATAATAAAAGAGAAAGATGGAATAAGAATGAAAAGGAGGAATATGGAGAAAGAAGGGAAGGGGGGAACCCTCCTAATTTAAGCAGTCAATCACTTTTGCCCATACCATCATTCTCTAATTTGATATTATACATGTTGAAGAATTTGTTCTGAGCTATCTTGCAACAGTCCCCTCCCATGAAACTAATTAGTATATACAGAACACCCTGTATTCCCCTTTCCTTGCTTGATTGTCCTGCATAGTACTTAGCCTCCTATAACATTCTATATATTTTATGCTTTATTATGTTCATTGTCTGGGTCTAAACACGTGAAGACCAATGTGTGTCCCATGTAAGCTTCATGTAGCAGTGATTTTTTTTTTTTTTTCTGTCTGTTTTGTTTGCTTTTAACTCCCTATGCTTGTAAGAGTGCTTGGTCCTTGTAAACTGTCATCACATGTGTTAATTCAATGAATGAATGAGCACAGCAAAGCATCCATTCTTCTTAAGACCTAAGAGTATCACAAGTGACCAATGAGGGTGTAGCCAAGGGAGTAGCAAGAACCAAGTAGGAGGTCAGGACCCAGTGGCTCACACCTGTAATCCTAGCATTCTGGGAGGCCTGTGACAGGAGGATCATTGGAGGTCAGGAGTTGGAGACCAACCTGAATAAGAGCAAGACCCTGTCTCTATTAAAAATAGAAAAACTAGCTGGGCATGATGGCAGGAGCCTATAGTCCCAGCTACCTGGGAGGTTGAGACAGGAGAATACCTGAGACCAAGAGTTTGAGGTTGCTATGAGCTGTGATGATGCCTCTACACTCTAGCCAGGGTGACAGAGTAAGACTCTGTCTCAGAAAAAAAGCAGGAGCCAGGACCTTTGGTGCCAGAATTGAAAATGCTAAATAGCTGACTTCAAGAAGGGCTTAACAACATATTCCTTGGCAGACTTTGTTAAACAATGAGTTTCTCTTCATTCATCTTGTGAAAAAAAAAAAAAATGAACTGTTGGTTTATTTAATCACAAATACTTTTTGAATGACTTCTGTGTTGTCATACCCTTTTTCCATTCCTTACTTCATTCTGGTACAAGAATAATGTAGTAAAGTTCTGAAATATAAGATTTATCGCTCAGTTGCTTACTCAATTCAGTCTCAGCCAAAGTTCATTCTGAGGTGAAGGTGTAATGAATAAAGAAGATAATGTGTTAAAATTACTTTCATGCAAGTGTTCCAAAGAGCTGAAAGATGAATTGTTTTCTTACGTATTTTAAATATTCATCTGAAATGTGGCACGGGGAAACATTTGCTAAACCAAGGTGAATGTGAACCTAAATTCATCACTAACAATGAAATGATAGCACCTAAAATTTATGTTTTAATTGTATCCTAAATTCAGGACAATGTCTGGGTTTCTAGAACAATAGGTAATCCTAGCAGGGACTTAGATAGAACACCTTGGCAAGATCTCCATCCTGAGGAGTGAACAGTATACCTGAGAACAGTGCTCTATGAGCCAGGTCACATTTTGTAAAAAGAAATAGCAGCTTCTTTGTTATGTTGAAAAGTCTGAAACCATTCTTAACTTTTAGCAGAAGATTCTTAGACAATTGTGTGTATCCTTACTGCTTTTTCTTGGTCACAGCTGAAATTTAAATGTTTCCACTCATCTGATTCTGTAAAGAAAACTAAAATCTTTGGATTAGTTATTTTCAAGAGCACCAGAGCAGCCTCAGTGGGGAAAAGACAAAAGAAAAATGACTTAAACAATCATTGTGTTTTATTTCTGTACACTGGGCAAACAGATTTTCAAAAAAATAAATTAAAACAAAACCAGACCTAAACACTGATACATAAACCTCACTGAAAGAGGATAGAATGAATGCTGCTAGGGGTTGGAGGGGATGTATATCACAGAGTTTGTAAACACTACAGAGAAATATGTACAGTAGATTTAAACTATTCATTTAATGCATGAATGATGGTGGTGTATGTGGTATAATATGGTCTTTGTCCAAGATTCCTAATCATAGACCTAAAACTTAGAATTTCCTCAGTGATAGGAGTGTCTTTTGTTATTCTAAATAAGCCCTTTCAAAACTCCTGAGTTTATGCTAATGAGATGACTTAGAGTGGGACCCCTAGATAGCCAAATCAGCAAAAAAACCATAATTTTCAGCTCTCCTGACTAACCTATGGGAAGGGACAGTGGCCCAGAATTAAGCTCTATAAAACTTTTTTTTTTAGAGACAGAGTCTCACTTTGTCACCCTCAGTAGAGTACTATGGCATCACAGCTCACAGCAACCTCCAGCTCTGCTATTCTCTTGCCTCAGCCTCCCGAGTAGCTGGGACTATAGGCATCCGCCACAACACCCGGCCATTTTTTTTTTTTTTTTTAGACAGGGTCTCAAGCTGTCACCCTGGGTAGAGTGCTATGGCATCACAGCTCAAGCAACCTCCAACTCCTGGGCTCAAGCGATTCTCCTGCCTCTGCCTCCCAAGTAGCTGGGACTACACGCACCTGCCTCAATGCCTAACTATTTTTTGGTTACAGCCATCATTGTTGTTTAGCAGACCCAGGCTGGATTCAAACCTACCAGCTCAAGTGTATGTGGCTGGCGCCTTAGCTGCTTAAGCCACAGGCGCCTAGCCGGGGCTATTTTATTTTTGTTGTTGTAGTTTGGCCAGGGCCAGGTTCGAACTTGCCACCCTCAGTATATGGGGCCAGCTCCCTACTCACTGAGCCACAGGTGCCGCCCAGCTCTGTAAAACTCTTAGGCAATAAGACAGTGATGAGCTTCTGGATTGCTAAACTGTAGATGTGGTGGAGAGGGTATGAGACCTCCACACCCTCCCAAATCTTACCCTTTCCATCTCTTCATCTGGCTACTCATTGGTATCTTTTCTAATATTCTTTCTAATAAATTGATAAATGTAAGTAAGTGTTTCGCTGAGGTATGTGAGCCATCTTAACAAATTACCCATTCTAAGGAGAGGGTGAGGAGAACCTTAGTTGGAGCCAGGCAGTAAGAAGTATGCCTGCTTCTTCTTACACTTGGAGTGTGCTCCAAAATGGGGGCAGTCTTGCGGGACTGAGTCCTCAACCTGTGTGATCTGACACCATCTCCAGGTGTCTTCAGATCCAAATTAAATTACGGGATACTCAGTGTCCACCAGAGATTGCTTGGTTTGTGGTGTTCTGAGTCAAGTGTAAAAATAGAGGGAAAAAAACTTTTTTTTCCTTTATGATAAAACTTTATCGAATAAATGAGAAGGGGAGGAGATGAGGGGTATTACTGGCAAAGGTAACAAGATCAACAACATTCATCTGAAGAGGCAAGGAGATAGCCCAATGGTGAAGCCTAGAGCCTGGAGGCAGACTACCCAGTGCTGATTCTCTCTGAGCTAATTGTGTCTTAAGGCAAGTTACTTCGCCTTGCCAGCCTCCTTTTTGAAGCTGTTTTGGGGACGTTAGTATTTGCTTCCTCAAGGCATTGCAATAAATATTAAATGAGAGGATCAAGCTCACCTACATATCAGAAACACTCAATAAATGTTTATTATTATTATCTGACTGAGAAACGAGGAATCGGGTTTATATAAGGCAAGGGTGTCCAACCCATGCCACATGTGATCCAGGATGACTATGAGTGCAGCCCAATACAAAATCATAAACTTACTTAAAATATAATGAGACTTTTTTTGGTGATGTTTGATGTAACTCGATTGTGTGGTTCTTGAGCATGAACTTTGTAGACAACAATATCATGTTACAATGACACATAAAACAAACACACAAACATTCTCATTATTTGTACTCATTCTTGGCTTCAATTTTATGGTGATGTGTGACTTCCAGTGTGTTATCTCCCAAGCACAGTTAGATTCACACCACCAGACATTACCTGTGCTGCTGATAGTCAGTCAGCAATTATCAATAATATTTCAACCTACCATTACAAGTCAAGTAAGCATTTTTGTTTGTTTGTTTTGAGACATAATTTCACTCAGTCACCCTTGCGAGAGTACCAGGGCATCATACATAGCTCATACCAACCTCAAACTCCCGGATTCAAGTGATCCTCTTGCCACAGCCTCTAGAGCAGGTGGGACTACAAGCACCTGCCACAACCTGCTAAAGCATTCTTATTTGATTACTAAGAGTACTTCACACTTCTGTGGTACCATTCACTGCCCACCATGCTTTACAGTCCGACCTCCACCTCACCCTGCATCAATAGCCAAGATGTGAAAGGGCCCAAACCTTGCTTTCTATTTTCCTATCAATTAATTTTCATAATAAAAGTAAATATAGTCCCTTATAATTTTTTTAATCCCAGCATGGTTTCTACAATGTTTCAAAAGAAAACAGAACCCAAAAAACAAAAAATTACAGAGGAAAGAAGATTGTTCAATGAAAAGTAGACGGATGACTACTTTTTTATCCAGGCAACTAGTAAGGGGCACTCTGTTTAATCCGTAGACAAACATTTTCAAAGACTATAATTTGAAAAGGTATTATATGCAAAAACATGCTGCCAAATCAGATGCATATGAAAGATTTGTCTTAAGGACAAAATAGCAGACCTGAAAAAAATGTCTGTCTTCTCAAGAAAAACTTTTTTTAAAAGTTATAACTCAGTTAGATTTATTGTAAAAACTAGGTAAGTAGTAGCATGTTTAATAGCAAAAACTCAAAACTACTTACTGATGGTGAGTTTATTAAGCAATGTATGGAAAGTATTATAGGTATAATTTGCCTTGAAAAAGAAAAAAAGGTGATATTTCAAAAATCAGTTTGTCTTGCCAGACTATAACCAGGCAAATTGAATAAATTGGAAATTTTATTGAAAGAAGTATAGAGACTAAAGCTATTAATTCTAAATTTTATGCTTTGCAGATAGATACAGCACTGATGCCACAAATATGGTTCAACTTGCCATTTATTATTAGAGGTATTGATGACAAATATAATGCCACAGAAGAAATGGCTTCTTTAGTGCCATTAACAGATATAATTAAATCAGAAGATTATATGAAGCAGTAAAAAATATGTTAAAGTTATTTTCTTTGTCCATTGTCAACATACCTAGCATAGTCATTGATGGTGCCCTGAAGATGGTAGGTAAAAGAAAGGCACTCGTAAAATTAATAGAAGACAATGCAATTGCCACCCAAAACTCACATTTGATGAAATATCATTGCACGGTACATCAAGAAAATTTATGCACAAACGCTTTACAAATGGATAACATCATGCAAATCATCATCAAGACTGTGAATTTCATAAGGGCCAAGGGTTTGAATCATTACCAATTCTAGGAATTCCTAATGCTGACTATAGCGACACCATCTACTTTTTAGAAGTAAGATGGCTAAGTTGAGGACAAATGTTGAAAAGATTTTATGATTTACAACATGTTATCAGGTCATTTATGGTATCAAAAACCAAATTTGTGCCAGAACTTGACTATGAAAACTGGCTTACAGATTTAGGATTTTTAGTGGATTTAACAGTTCATTTAAATGAGTTAAGCCTGCATCTTCAAGGTGATCAAGGTGAAAACCAATTTATCAAACCATAACAGAGCATTCCAAATGCAACTGAAATTATGGGAAGCTCAAATTAAAGCAAACAATTTTATGCATTTTGGCTTGTTGGCTAACCACAGTCCCGTGAATAGTGACAAATGTGCAGCTTGCTTTTTGATTTGATACAAGAATTTGAAAACAGATTTTAAGATTTCTGGGAAAATAATTAATATTTTGGTTCATTTGCAACTCCAATTGTAATCAACATAAATATATTACCTGCCAATTTTCAAATAGAATCCATACAGCTGCAATCTGACATTCAACTTAAAAAAAAAAATTGATCAGATCTCTTTACTGGACTTTTACAGGTCCTGTCTTCCCAGAGACAAATATCCCTTGCTTTGCAATCGTAACCATATTCGTGTAAACAATTTTTGTTAGCACTTATATTTTTAGCAACTGTATTCAAGAATGAAGCACATTAAAAGTAAAACTAGAGGGTTTTCACTGCGATCGTCCGTGGAGGCCACGCTTGTAGGGCATCTGGAGTGAGGGTTCTAGGTCCCGGCTGCGAGATGAGGAACCTGGGGCCACGAGAGGTGAAATGATGAGTTACCCAAGTCACACAGCTAATTAAGTAGCAGAGCAAGGATTAGAACTCAGGTTTCCTATCTCCCAAGATTATTACAATGATTCTTCAGAAGCAAACCCTTAGTGACTTCTTAAAGCAAATCACTGGACGGCCAGTTGTGGTAAAATTAAATTCTGGAGTGGATTATCAAGGGGTCCTGGCTTGCCAGGATGGCTACATGAATATAGTCCTGGAGAAGACAGAAGAATATGTAAATGGACAACTGAAGAATAAGTATTGGGATGCACTTATCTGCGGAAACAATGTACTGTCCATAAGCACACAGAGGAGTAGGAGATGAAGACACCACGTTTTTCATAGTTGGATATGTATTTATGAAATGTTTTCTATATTTTAGTTCTTTCATGGTATGATTTGTCCTGTTTTTATAATAATTGGCAATTTTTTGTTGATCTATAAGTAAGAAAAATGTGTAAAATTGTGGATTTAATTGTGAAATGTTCTTTCTCATTTAAGTGTCATTTTCTTTTACCTTTGTGTCAGTGTACAGAATGCTAAAAGAATTTTTAAAAGAGAAAATCTTAGAAGTGTAAAATTAGAACCAAAATATCTGATGAGAACCTTGAGAACTCACTGAGAATTGCAACTCCTTCCATTGAACCAGAGACTGAAGCATTAGTTTCTCAAATACAATGGCAAAATATCCCACTAATTTTATGTTGCCCACTTTACTTTTATAGTAAAAAATATCAAATGAGACCCCCCAAAGACGTTTTATTACTTAGATATGTACATTAGTGATCACAAAGTTGGGAACTGCTAGACCATTTTAAAAGGCTCTCTGAACGGGCCACTGCATAGTTAGGATTATTATGTAAGGAGTTTTTGGCTTATCTGTGATGGCAGATATGCAGGGACCTTTTTGTTTGCTGATCAGTTTTTGTTTGTGTTTGTGTATTTAATGTGTGGCCCAAGACAACTCTTCTTCTTCTATTGTGGCCGAGAGAAGCCCAAGGTTGACACTCCTGATATAAGGGGAAAAGCCTACATTTATATACCAGGCTCCTCAGCTTTCATTGCCAATAGAATGAAAACTCCTCAAGTACAGGGATCATATCTGCCTTGTCACTGGAAACATCCCAGAGTGCCTGGCACAAAATAGGCATCAAAAAATATTGAATGGGCGGCACCTGTGGCTCAAAGGAGTAGGGTGCCGACCCCATATACCCGAGGGGTGGGTTCAAACTCAGCCCCGGCCAAAAACTGCAAAAAAAATCGAATGAATGAGTGAATGCTAAGGAAATTGGATTTTTTTTAATAGTTTTATTGACCTGTTTTTAAAATGGATTTAGATTATGGTGTTTTAAATTTAAATGGGTTTAAGGGTGAGTGAATGCTGAGGAAATTGGATATTTTTTTCTGTACAAAATTGCAGACCCACCATCAGCATGTATTAAAGAGGGAAATGACTTGAAATGTGGTTAGTCTTAATTAAGATATGCTAAGGTTTAAAAGATTTAATACACACCCACACAAAGTAGTCTCATTAATAATCTTATGTTGGCCGGGTGCTTGGTGGCTAATGCCTGTAATCCTAACACTCTGGGAGGTCAAGGGAAGAGGATCACTTGCACTAGAGTTCCAGACCAGAAAAATTAGCTGCGCATTGTGGCAGGCCAGCTGCTTGAGAGGCTGAGGCAGGAGGATTGCTTGGACCCAGGAGTTTGAAGTTGCTATGAGTTAGGCTGATGCCATAACACTCTAGCTTGGGGCAACAGAATGAGACTCTGTCACCGCCCCCCAAAAAATAATCATTATTATCATTTTATGTTGATTATATGTTGAAATGATGTTACTTTGAATATACCGTGTTAAGTAACCATTACTAAAATTAATTTTATCTATTTCTTTTGACATATTTTAGTGTGACTACTAGAAAATTTACACGTGTGGCTCAAATTATATTTCTATTGTGGCACTGAGAATGAGATAGGAGGATCACTTGAGCTCAGAAGTAGGGGACCAGCCTGAGCAAGAGCACGACCCCTGCTCTACTAAAAATACAAAAACTAGCCAGCCAGGGTTTTGTGGTGGGTGCCTGTAGTCTCAGCTACTCAGAAGGCTGAGGCAAGAGGATTGCTTGAGCCCAAGAGTTTGTGGCTGCTGTGAGCTAGGCTGACTCCACAGCACTCTAGCCTGAGCAACAGAGTGAGACTGTGTCTCTAAGTAAGTAAATTAATAAGTTAGTAAATAAATAAATAATAAAAGCATCTGACCCTAGGGGGTTCAAATAAAGAATAGTGAAGCTAAAATATTTGTTCTGTTTATTTCAAATACATTGCAAAGGCCAAATAAGGTAACGGATAAGAAAATACTTGGTAGAATAAGGGTTGCTATGTCTACTTTAACCATAGAAGCCCTGGGCACCAAAGTTTCTAGTGAGGGAGACTCCGACAGGGAGACTCTCTTGCACTACACTAGAAGCAGTATTCAGTTTCTCACTATCCTACACCACAGACCCATGTTTTCCCTCTCTTTAAAGATCTCTTTTTAGAGACACAACCCTACGATGGGGTGGGGAGCGGTCCCTGGTTCCCATCCAGGGCCAGTCTGAGTGTTCTTGTTGTTCGAAACCTTTGCTAAACTCAGGCTGATAGTGAATTGCCAACAGAGCAAAGGGAAATCAAATCAAGTAAGAACCAAAGCCCTGGGGGTGCTTCCAAATGCTCTCTAGGTACCCTGGAGCCTTCTGCAATCTTCACTGCTTGAAGCTAAGTGTACAGATACAATCTTTCTTTTGTGTCTACTTTTTCTACTCTCTCTCACACACACACACACACACACACACACACACACACACACAAAAGCAGCCGAAACACTAGTCTATTCAAATAAATTATGGTTCCTGTTTTATATTAACTGATTCATTTGGTTCATCAGATCAATGAGCAAGGGGACCATCATGACAACCCCACTTAAACGACTCCTTACAGCTTGGGATTAACTAGGACTGAGAAGTGGTAAATTTTTCTTTTACTTGTTTTTCATAGAGGCACAATTGAAAGTTGAGTGTGGGCTCAGCACCCGTAGCTCAGTGAATAGGACGCCAGCCACATACACTAAAGCTTGCAGGTTCAAGCCTGGCCCAAGCCTGCTAAACAACAATAACAACTGCAACCAAAAAATAGCCAGGCATTGTAGCAGGTGCCTGTAGTCCCAGCTACTTTGGAGGCAAAGGTAAGAGAATTGCTTAAGCCCAGGAGTGTGAGGTTGCTATGAACTGTGACGCCATGGTACTCTACTGAGGGCAACATGGTAAGACTCTGTCTTGAATGAAAGAAAGAAAAGGAAGGGAGGAAGGGAGGGAGGAAAGAAGGAAGGAAAGTTACTTGAGTGTGGGAAGGAAATGATGAAATTGATCTTTTATAAGGTTTGATGTTATAAGCACCAGCATTTTGTCTTTTCTTAAAGAAAATTAAACAGAAAAAGACCTGAGAATTTGAAAATGTTTTCATTTGAGCACTGAGAGTATATACCCTGCAAATGGAAATAATGTACTCATATTATCATTCACCAATGATTCATGACTAGCTATATCTCCCCCCTTTAACTATCAGTTAACAGGAAGGTGTAGGGGAAGAGTCACAGACCACGATTCACTCCTAAGTTTCCCTCTGTATATGCAGATGGCAGGAGTGCTCATTGTCAGTAACACTTTTTCTTCAAGACTTTGGTGCAATAGCAGGTATGGAATGATATGACACTTTGTATGTCCCACCTATGACAGTCATTTGTGAAAATATGTTGTCAGAGACTATGACATCATGAACACAATAAAGCTTACTGGCAAATT
Organism: Loris lydekkerianus; assembly: GCA_963574355.1. NCBI lineage: Eukaryota > Metazoa > Chordata > Mammalia > Primates > Lorisidae > Loris > Loris lydekkerianus. Next base: position 898 of record CAUYPK010093189.1, on the reverse strand, counting down.
CATCAATCACATCCCCATTTCCTAATTCTTATTTTCCCCAATGAATCCATCTAGTCATGAATAATTTCTAGCTTCTCCTTTGAAAGACACTCCTTGGGCCTAAATTGGTACAGTGTTTCTGAATATCAATTTGACAACCCGTATTAAAAGTCTCCAAACAGAGCTGCTCTTCAACACAGTAATTTCCTACAGAAGCCTGTCTTGTAAGATGAGTCACAGATCTGGATACAAAGGAAGTTTATGCTAATGTTAAGGATGAAAGTAAAATAATTAAAAACTGGTAAAAATCAGAGCAATGAAAAAAATGAAAAATAAATCCATACAGTGGAATATAACACACTCATTAAGAAGACATTCTAGTGCACATTTTTAGAGCTGGGAGTTTAGGTCACTGATTAGCCGGTGAACTCCCAAGTGTAGGTAGTGTGCCACGTGACAGGCAAGTTTTTCGCTAACACTATAAGGGTCTCTGACCCAATGAGTGGAGTTTGATAGTAATCCTTGCTACAAGTAATATTTTTCTTTAAAAAAAACAAACAAAAAAAAAAAAACATTCTAAATTATAATGAAAAATGTTCCTGGTATCAACTTTTCTTTTTTATTTAAATTTTTATTGTTAAATCATAGCTATGTACATTAGTGCAATTGCCTGTACCCATTCTAAGATGCACCATAGATGTGGCCCCACCCATTACCCGCCTTACACCAAAACCTCCCCTCTCCCTTCCCTTTCCTTGGCCCTTTCCCCATAGACTTGTGGTATAGTTGGATTATAGCCTTCATGTGAAAGCTATAATTTAGCTTCATAGTAGGGCTGAGTACATTGGATACTTTTTCTTCCATTCCTGAGATACTTTGCTAAGAAGAATATGTTCCAGCTCCATCCATGTAAACATGA
>CAUYPK010093186.1:0-27461 GCA_963574355.1 Loris lydekkerianus | reverse complement strand
GGTTTCCATACAAGAAGATGTATGCATTTTAAGTATACAGTTTGATGAATTTAGAAAAATTTACATAACCATGTAACTCTTAGCACAGTCCAGACACAGAACACATCCATCACCCCAGAAAGATTCCTTGTGTCCTTTTATAGTTTCCAACCTCTGGCCCAGGGCAAATACTCACCTTTTATCTTTCTAGATTTACCTTTCCTGGATGTTTCACAGAAATAGAGTTATACCATATGTGATGTTCTGTGTGTGGTTTCTCTTAATTTTTTTTTAAATTTCAGATTAATATTAGGGTATAAATGTTTAGGTTACATTGTTTTCAATTCTAAAGTAAAGTTCAAGTTGAGGTTGAGCCCTTCGCCCAGGGGTTGTGCTGAACACCTTCACATTATGTACATTAGGAGAGATCACATCAATTTCTCTCCTCCTCCCCTCTTTGCTAGACTATACTTTTGTTTTTTCTTTTGTGTGGGCATGTAATTGTTTATATATTGGTTTAATATTGAGTACATTGGATACTTTCCTCCCTGTTTTGGGGCTATTTTACTAAGAATAATGTGTTTCAACTCCATTCAGGTAAACACAAAAAAGTATAAAGTCTCCATCTTTTCTTATGGCTGAATAATACTCCAGGGGATACATATACCAGTTAATCCATACAGGGGTTGATGGGCACTTGGGTTGCTTCCATGACTTGGCAATTGTGAACTAAGCTGCAATTAACATTCTGGGGCAAAAGTCTTTGTGAAAAACTGATTTTTATTCTTCTGGGTAGGTATCTAGTAATAAGATTGCAGAATCAATGGAAGGTCAACTTTCAGTTTTTTGAGAATTCTCCATACTTCTTTCCATAAAGGTTGTATCAGTTTAAAATCTCACCAGCAGTACCGAAGTGTTCCCATCTCTCCACATCCACGCTAGCATCAGCAGACTTGGGATTTTGTGATGTGGATGGACTCTGGAGCTAGGTGATATCTCAGAGTGGTTCTGATTTGCATTTCTCTGATAATTAGAGACATGAGCACTTTTTCATGCGTTTGTTGGCAATTCATCCCTCATCTTCAGAGAAGTTTCTGTTCAAGTCTCTTGCCCACTTATAAATAGGGTTGTTTATTCTTTTCTTGTTTATTGAGTTTTCTGTAGATTCTAGTTATCAGACCTTTGTCAGATTCATAACATGCAAAAATCATCTCCCATTCTGAAGACTGTTTGCTTTAACTGTGGTACCCTTAGCTGTGCAGAGCTTTTTAGCTTGATCAAATCCCATTTATTTTAGTGTTGCTGCAATTGACAAAGGGGTCTTCTTCAATTTTGTCAAGCGTTTTCCCCACCCTCTCATCTGGAATTTTTATTGTTTTGTGTTTTAAATTTAAATCTTTAACCCAGAAAGAGTCAATTTTTGTCAGTGAATGGTGAGAGATGTGGGTCCATTTTTAGTCTTCTACAAGTGGCTAACCAGTTCTCCCCAGCACCATTTATTAAATAGGGATTCTTTTCTCCAGTGCATGCTTTTGTTTGGCTTGTCAAAGATCAGATGGCAATATGTGGCTGGGTTCATCTCTAGGTTCTCTATTCTATTCCATTGCTCTATGCCTCTATTTTTTGTGCTAGTAGCATGCTGTTTTGATCACTATAGACTTGTAGTATTAAACCTAAAGTCTGGTAACATGATGTCTCCAGATTTGGATACTTTCCACCCATTCTTGAGATACTTTACTAAGAAGAATATGTTCCAGATCCAGGCAGGTAAACCTAAAAGATTTAAAGTCTCCCTCTTTTTTATGGCTGCATAGCATTCCATAGTATACAATCAGGGGTCCTCAAACTGCGGCCTGTGGGCCACATGAGGTGGTGTGATTGTATTTGCTCCCATTTTGTTTTTTACTTCAAAATAAGATATGTGCAGTGTGCATAGGAATTTGTTCATAGTTTTTTTTTTTTTAAACTATAGTCCGGCCCTCCAACAGTCTGAGGGACAGTGAATTGACCTCCTGTTTAAAAAGTTTGAGGACACCTGGTATACATACACCACATTTTTTTTTATTAAATCATAACTGTGTACATTAATGCATTTATGGGGTATACTGTACTTATTTTATATACAATTTGGAATGCTTACATCAAAGTGCTTACCACAATTTGTTTATCCATTCACGAGTTGATGGCCATTTAGGTTGCTTCCATGACTTGTGAATTGGGCTGCAATCAACGTTCTGGTGCAAATGTCTTTGTTGTAAAATGATTTTTGTTCATCTGAGTAGATACCTAGTAATGATATTGCAGGTTCATGCAGTAGGTCAACTTTTAGTTCTTTGAGAATTCTCCATACTTCTTTCCAAAACAGCTGTATTTGTTTGCAGTCCCATCAGCAGTGAAAAAGTATTCCTTTTTCTCCACATCCATGCCAACATCTCTAGTTTTGGGATTTTGTGATGTGGGTTAATCTTACTGGAGTTAGGTGATACTCAAAATGGTTTTGATTTGCATTTCTCTGATGATTAAAGAAGATGAGCATTTTTTCATGTGTTTGTAGGCCATACATCTGTCATCTTCAGAGGTTTCTGTTCAAGTCTTTTGCCCACAAAGAAATGGGGTTGTTTGTTCTTTGATATGTGTGTGTGTGTGTGTGTGTGTGTGTGTGTGTGTATATATATATATATATATATTTTTTTTTTTTTTTTCAGTTTTTGGCTGGGGCTGGGTTTGAACCTGCCACCTCTGGCATATGGGGCTGGTGCCCTACTCCTTTGAGCCACAGGTGTCACCTGATGTATATATTTTTTAATGTGTCACTGTATTCTGTTTGCTAGAATTTTAATGAATATTCTTGTATCAATATTCATTAATGATAATGGCCTATAGTTTTTCTTTTTGTTGAGTCCTTTCCTGGTTTGGAAATTAGGGTGATGTGTAGAATGTGCTGGGGAAAATTCTTTCCTTCTCTATGTTTTGGAATAGATTATGCAAAATAGGTAATAGTTCCTCTTTGAAAGTTTGGTAGAATTCTGGTGTGAAACCATCTGGTCTAGGAATTTCCTTTTTGGAAGATTTTGTATTGTTGATATAATTTCAGTGCTCAATATAGGTCTATTCAAAATTTCTAACTGTTTCTGGTTAGTCTGGCCAAGAGTTTATAGATTTTATTTTATTTTATTGAGACAGAGCCTCAAGCTGTCGCCCTGGGTAGAGTGCTGTGGCATCACATCTTACAGCAACCTACAACTCCTGGGCTCAATCGATTCTCCTGCCTCAGCCTCCCAAGTAGCTAGGACTATAGGCACCTGCCACGACGCCCGGCTATTTTTTTGGTTGCAGCCGTCATTGTTGTTTGGCAGGCCCAGGCTGGATTCAAACCTGCCAGCTCAGGTGTATGTGGCTGGTACCTTAGCTGCTTGAGCCACAGGTGCTGAGCCTATAGATTTTATTAATCTTTTCAAAGAATCAACATTTTGTTTTGCTTGTCTTCTGAATGATTCTTGTGTTCTTAGTATCAGTTAATTCTACTCTAATTTTGGTTATTTCTTTTGTTTTGCTGGATTGTTCTTCCTTTTCCAGTTGCCTGAGATAGCCCACTAGGTTGTTGACTTGTTCTCTTTCTGTATGCTTTGTTTTTTTTTTTTTTTTTGAGACAGTCTCACTCTGTCACCCTCGATAGAGTGCTATGGCATCACAGCTCACAGCAACCTCAAACTCTTGGGCTTAAGTGATTCTCTTGCCTCAGCTTCTCAAGTAGCTGGGACTACAGGTGCCTGCCACAATGCCCAGCTATTTTTTTTTTTTGTTGTAGTTTTCATTGTTGTTTAGCGGGCCCCGGGACGGGTTTAAACCTACCAGCCCCAGTGTATGTGGCTGGCTCCCTAGCCTCTGAGCTACAGGTACCAAGCCATCTTTCTGTATTCTTGATGAAGGCATCTAATGCTGTAAATTTCCCTCTTATAGCTTCATTATTTTTTTTTGTTAAAGATATCTAATGATTTCTTTCTTAATCTCTTCTTAATTCATTTGTTTTTCAGCATAAGGTTATATAGTTTCCATGCCTTTGTGCAGGTAGATGCATATTGTTCAGATCCTTTAGGGTTTGTTTTATGTATTGAGGAGCATTTAGGTTGGGTGTATAAATGTTGATGATTGAAATCTCTTCATGTTGTATGCTTCCCTTAACCAGTATGTAGTGTCCATCCTTGCCTTTCCTTATTTTTATTGGTTTAATTGTATCTGCAAATAAGACTGCAACCCCTGCTTTTTTTCTGATTTCCATTTGCCTGGATTATTGTTTGTCATCCCTTCACTCTGAGTCTTATTTTATCCCTAGAGGGTAGGTGTGTTTCTTGGAGACAGCAGATACTGAGCTTGGGCTTTTATATCAAATCAGCCAGCCTGTGCCTCTTTAGTAGGAAATTCAAGCCATTCATGTTTACTGAGAGATACACTGAATATGGTGGAATTTTGTTCATCTTGTTTTGTGAAGCTCTAGAGTCTAGTTTTATCCCTTCAAGATTATGGAAGCTAGGCTTTGTTCTTTAATTTCTGGGTATCTTTACTTTGGTGATAGACCATCATGCTGGTCATTATGAAGAATAGGTCTGAGTACTTCTTTTTTTTTTAGACAGAGTCTCACTATGTTGCCGTGGGTAGAGTGCTGTGGAGTCACAGCTCACAGCAACTTCAAACTCTTGGGCGTAGGTGATTCTCTTGCCTCAGCCTCCCAAGTAGTTAGGACTACAGGCACCCACCACAACGCCTGGCTATTTTTTGGTTCTAGTTCTCATTGTTGTTTGGCAGGTTGGGCTGGATTTGAACCTACCAGCTCTGGTGTATGTGGCTGGTGCCCTAGCTGCTGAGCTACAGGCGCCGAGCCATGGGTCTGAGTACTTCTTATGGTTATAGCAAATTTCATCAACATTTGTCTGTCAGTAAAATATTTTATTTTTCCATTAGAAATGAAACTCAGTTTAGCAGGATACAGAATCCCGGGCTGGAAATTGTTTTGTTTAAGATGGTTAAAGGCTAATGATCATCTTTTTCTGACTTGAAAAGTTTCAGCTGAAAGACCAGGTGATCCTGATACTTTCTTCTTCTCAGGTAAGACTTTTCTTATTCTTGGCTGCTTAAAGGATTTTCTCTTTCATATTGACTTTGGCAAAGTTAATTACAATATGTCTAGGAGATACTTTGTTTAGACTGAGTCCTGCTGGGGTTCCGAAAATATCTATGATCTGAATTTCTTCCTCTCTCACAATGCTTGGGAAATTCTCCACCATGATGTCTTAAAGTAGAACATCAGTGCTTTTAGGACCATCCTCTTCTTCAGAAACCCCTATAATTTGGATGTTTGTTCTTTTGGAATAATCTCATAACTTTCTTAGGGAATATTGTTTTTGTTCTTTTTTTTTTCTTTTTTTTTTTTCCCCTCTTTGAATGATTGAGATAGTTCACAAGTATTGTTTTCAATTTCTGAAATTCTTTCTTCTCCATACTCTTCTCTATTACTGAGATTCTCTACTTCTCTACTGTGTTTCAAAGCTCCTCTTTCATTTCCTTAAGCTCTCTATCTTTTCTAATTATGTCTGAATCCTTTATGGCTTTGTCTTTTTAAATTCACTAATTTCTTGAGACAATTTTTAGACTATTCTTTGGATTTCTATTCTCACCTTCTAAATTCTATTCATCTCATTTGTCATCCATATTCTGAATTCTATTTCTGACATTTCAGCGAGTTCTCTGTAGATGGTATTTTCTGCTGTCTCTCCCTTGTAATCTCTTGGGGGGAGTTGATCTGCTCTGATTTTTCATGTTGCCAGAATACTTCTACTGGTTCCTCCCCGTGAGTATTTTCAACTTTCTTCCTTTAATATTATATAGTTTACTTTTATTTTAATTAATTAATTAATTAATTTTTTGAGACAGAGTCTCACTTTGTTGCCCTCAGTAGAGTGCTGTGGCCTCACAGGTCACAGTGACCACAAACTCTTGGGCTTAAGTGATTCTCTTCCCTCAGCCTCTCAAGTAGCTGGGACTACAGGTGCCTGCCACAACACTCAGCTACTTTTTTAGAGATGGGGGTCTCACTCTGGCTCAGGCTGGTCTCAAACCCGTGAGCTTAGGCAATCCACCTGCCTCGGTCTCCCAGAATGCTAGCATTACAGGCAGGAGCCACTGCACCTGGCCTACATAAATGTTTAGTTGAAATGTTAGATTGTCCCTAAATATATATTGAGAGATAATGTAATTGTAGACCGTTAGGAAATACCGTGCAGACCTATTTGGCAAAAAAACTGGCAGGGTGAGACCAGATCTGTAGGCCCCAGGAACTGGAGGCAACCACTCCTTCGCTAATGAGCTGGAGCTTGGGCTTGTGGCCCTTCCCCCATGCCTCGCTAAGCTCCCTTTCAGGGCTGTAGCCAGAGTCTGTCAGGGCCTGCCTTGCTCAAACTGACTCTGTCCTGGTGTCAGTCTATCCTCCATCCAGTTTAAAAGAGCAGCAGCATTTCACTGGAGTTTCTGCTGTATAAATATTTGAACAGCTGTGGCACACCCTGCCAGTGACGGCTAGAGGAGAGGAATTCACAAATAGACCCACTGTTCCCACCCCCTCATGGTGCTATCCCCCATTGTGCAGGCAAATTCAAATTAGGAGCAAACTTGCAGCCCTAGCCAGTGGCGGGTAGAGAATAAGAATCTTCAGAAGGCCCAGTGTGGTAGCTCACACCTGTAATACTAGCACTCTGGGAGGCCGAGTCAGGTAGATTGCCTGAGCTCACAGATTTGAGACCAGCTTGAACCAGAGTGAAACCTCATCTCTAAAAAAGCTGGACATTGGGGTAGGTGTCTATAGTCCCAGCTACTTAAGAGGATGAGGCTAGAGAATTGCTTGAGTCCAAGAGTCTGAGGTTGCTGTGAGCTATGACACACTGGCACTCTACCAAGGGTGACAAAGTGAGACTGTCTCAAAAAAAAAAAAAAGAATCTGCAGAAAGTTTTGACCAAGGGTTCCAATTGAACTTATCCTACAGTGTAGGCAACTCTCAGCTAACAAGTTCAAAGAAGCTGCTGTCCTTCCTCCACCAGAGTCTGGCTGTGTATGAGATAAAATGCAGCCATCATCCACGAGGAGGCTGTTTGGTTCCTAGACCTTCCCAGTGTGGGTCGCTGAGGCTATGCCTGTCTCTCTCCAAATTGCTAGGAGGGGAGCTGAGGGTTCCCAGGCATAGACACCAGGTAGCCATTCTCCAAAGGTCAGGGGAAAGGTCCCCCCAGCAGGTGTTAAAGCCGGGAAAGACCACACCTCATCACATCAAAGTTAGCACTACTGTGCCACTATTTCCTCTTGCAGCAGGGGGCAGGGTGCTGCATGCTTCAGCAGCTCACATAATGCCCAGATCTCTCAGAGAACTAACCAAACACAACAGCCTTTGCAAGAGGTTAATCCATTAGGCAACCGGAAAGCAGGGAGGGTGGGCTGTAGGCTCAGAAGTGCAGAGAGAATATTCATTCACTTTTGTGCTTGGAAGGATGGGGACTCAGAGGTAGAAAATTTCCAGGTGCAGGCAAACTGGTTGTCTCTCATGGGGTGAGGTAAGAGGTTCTTTGTTCCCTGCTTGCTTACAGAAATCCCACAGCGGGCCTCCTGGTTGGGGAAGAGGTCTCCTGTCTTCTTTGGCACTGGGCACCTTCAGTCTAGTTGCTCTGTGCTTGATCTCTGTTATCTTTCTTCCTCTTTCTCTCCCTCTCAGCTTGTCTTAGTGGGGATTATGTGCACCTTGATTTCTTCTCCAATTGTGCTCAACTCCCCAATTTTGACTTCTCTGAGTTTGCTTCAGTCCAACTTTTCTCCTACTGGACAGGAGCTTCTGGGAAAAGGTGCCTCTAGTAGGCCATCTTGCTCCTCCCCCCAGCTTAATGTTTGTCTAGGTGATAGACTGTATCAATAGCTCATTCCTTTTTATTATAGAATAGAATCCCATTTTGTTTATTCATTCACCAGATGATAGATATTTGAATTATTTCTACTTTTTTTTGTAGAGACAGAGTCTCACTTTATCACCCTCAGTAGAATGCCATGGCATCACAGCTCACAGCGACCTCCAACTCCTGGGCTTAGGCAATTCTCTTGCCTCAGCCTCCCAAGCAGCTGGGACCACAGGAGGCCCATCACAATGCCTGGCTATGTTTTTGTTGCAGTTTGGCAGGGGCTGGGTCCGAACCTGCCATCTTTGGTACATGGGGCTGGTGCCCTATCAACTGAGCCACAGACACCATCCTATTTCTACTTTTTAGCTATTAGGAATAATGCTACCACGAATATTCACAGGCAAGTCTTTGGTTGACATGTTTTCATTTTTCTTGGGTTAATATCTAGAAGTGGAATACATAGGTTAAATGATAAATTTATGCTTAACTTCATTGCTTCCCACCAGCAATGTATGAGACTTATGTCTTCCACTTTCTTGGTAACATTTGCTATTTTCTTTAAATATTTTTTTTTTTTTTTTTCAAATTGTGGTTAAAAAAAAAATAACATAAGTTACCAAGTTCAGTGTAGAGTTCAGTAGTGTGAAATATACTCATAGATATCCAAAAATCTCCACAACTTTACATCTTTCAAAACTGAAACCCTGTATCCACTGATCAACAACTTCCCATTTCTCACTGTCTTCAGCTCCTGGCAACCATTATTCTACTTTCTATTTCTATGACTTTAACTACTTTTGATACTTCATGTAAGTAGAACCACATAATATTTGTCCCTTACAGATTGGCATATTTCACTTAGTATAGTATCCTACAGGGTCATCCATGTTGTGGAATGTGACAGAATTTCTTTACTTTTTAACACAGAATTAACATCCCATTGCAGGAATACACCATATTTTTAAAATCCATTCTTCTGACTATGTATATTTGGGTTGCTTATACCTACTAGCTATTGTGAATAGTGCTGCTATTAACAAAGGTATGTAAATATCTTTGAGAACGTGCTTTCAGTTGCTTGCATATATACCCAGAAGTGTGATTATTGGATCATATGATAATTCTATTGAGGAACTGCCATACTGTTTTCCATAGCAGTTATACTATTTTACACTCCCACCGGGAGTGCATAGGTTCTAATATCTCTACATCCTTGGCAGCAGTTTTTTTCTTTTTTTTTTTTTAAGATGGGGGGATCTTGATTTGTCATTGGGGCTACTGTGCAGTGGTCATCTGGAAATGTTTGTATTCTACTTTCACAACTAACAGTTTGGCTGAGTAAAGAATTCTTTTTATTTTTTTTTTGAGACAGAGTCTTGCTAAATCACCCTCAGTAGAGTACCGTGGCATCACAACTCACAGCAACCTCTAACTCTTGGGCTTAATTGATTCTCTTGCCTCAGCCTCCCAAGTAGCTGGGACTACAGGCTCTTGCAACAACACCTGGATATTTTTTGGTTGTAGTTGTCATTGTTGTTTGGCAGGCCCGGGTTGGATTCGAACTTGCCAACTCTGGTGTATGTGGCTGGCGCTCTAGCCGATGAACTACAGGCGCTGAGCCACAAGTAAAGAATTCTAACTTGAAAATGATTTGTTTTATCTAACTGCTTTAGGGTTAGCAGACAAAAAGCTGGCAATCTGGCAATTAAGCTTGGAGATAACTGAAGTTCAGAATGTGGGAGACTTTTTTCCTAGAGTTCCAACTCTACACTAGCTATCTTTATTTATTACAGATGGTACATTTAACTTCCTTAGACAATGAGTCTTCTGACATTTTCCTGAAGTGTATGTAACCTGTCTACTGAATTTTTGTGCTCAAGAATAAAGCATTTGAGGTTGGCGCCCGTAGGTCAGTGGTTAGGGCTCTGGCCATATATACTGGGGCTGGCAGATTTGAACCTGGCCCAGGCCTGTTAAAAACAATGACAACTACAGCAAAAAAATAGCCAGGCTTTGTGACGGGCACCTGTAATCCCAGCTACTTGGGAGGCTAAGGCAAGAGAATTGCTTAAACCCAAGAATTTGAGGTTGCTGTAAGCTGTGATGCCATGGCACTCTACTGAGGGCGACATAATGAGACTCTGTTTAAAATTAAAAAAAAAAAAGAAAGAAAGAAAGAATAAAGCATTTGATAGTTTCATCTATAGAATTTCAGTAAATCCATTTACAGCCCATATCTGACTTCTACTACATGCTATGTTTTGGAGCCCAAAACCTCTCTGGTGTTCTGAAGGGAAGATGTCCTCCCTCCTTGGCAACAGCCTCTTTTATATATATGTTCTAGTCTGTAGCTTTTTTTTGTGTCTAGCTTTATTAGCCATCAGTCTTACATTTTCTTTAGGTCTTCCAGATCTTCATGTAAATCTACCATCTTTATTTTTATTTTCATAGCCATGAATTTATACTTTCTCTATTCACTTACTGTTATTTTTAATAGAATCTCAGAAGAAAAGAGATGAGTGAACGGACTCAATCTTGAATTGGGAGATGGTATATACCATTTCATTAAGAATTTTTTAGTGGGAGAGGGAGTATCAAGAGGGAATATGGCATAGATTTTATTACCAGAGTTGCTGTCACTTTTCTTCGTATTTAAAACTTCCCCTGCAGAAGATACATCCTGATAATTGTTACGTTACCTCTTCCTCCATGACATAGGTAAGCAGTTTCCAGTCCCACTCCACCGTCTTGGCATTGGCTGGATGTAGCCTGAAAGTTAAGTGACATCAATTAGAATTCTGGAGAATTCAGTGGAATAAAGGATAGGATCTAGAAGATGAAAGAAGGAACAAGCCTCCACTGTTCTCAGTGTTCTTGCCCGGCCTCTGATATCATACTATATCAACTTGAGGGTAACAGAACTTCATTGTTTTTTGCTACCTTGTATCTACTCCCCTCTTGAGAAGCATTAGTATTCTAATTTTATCTTGAAGAAAACAACTCTCTTTTATTTATTTATTTATTTTTTCAGAGACAGAATCTTACCTTGTTGCCCTTGGTAGAGTGCCGTTTTGTCACAGCTCACAGCAACCTCTAGCTCTTGGGCTTAGGTGATTCTCTTGCCTCAGCCTCCCCAGAAGCTGGGACTATAGGCGCAGGCCACAAAGCCCGGCTATTTTTTTTTTGTTGTTGTTGCAGTTTGGCTGGGGCTGGGTTTGAACCCGCCACCTTGAGTATATGGGGCTGGCACCTTATTCACTGAGCCATAGGTGGTGCCCGAAACCCAACTCTTCATTACTTTTAGCCAATTGGCTTTACCTATCAGAATTCCAGGGTAAAGCATATGACTTACTGAGCCAATCATGATAGTCTACCCCTCAATTCACAGTGATTAAATAAAAGATGGGTTAATGTCTCCTGTTAAGCCAATTAAATCTTATTAGACTTTTACAACTCTTGTGTGACTATGAGGGAAGTTAGACTCTCTGTTCTACTGGGAGTTTTATGAAAGCCTGAGGCTGAGAGGGCTACCGTGTGGAGCCTGAAAACTACACCAAAGCAGAGTTAGAAAAGGAGTACTGAAAACCATTTCTGAACTTCGCAGCAAGTCATATCTTATTCCTAGATTTTTAGTAAATGAGTAATTAATTTCTCTTTTATCAGTTATTAAAGCCAAATTGGATTGGATTTCCTATCACTTACAATCCAAACAACAATAATATACTAAGTTACCCTCCCTAATGGTTAGCTGAATTAAGCTTAGGGAAGAGAAAACTGTGCCCCGAGTCCAAGTTCCCTAGAAATTTTGCCAACAGCCAGCTGTTACGATTCATACTGTTGAATTTTCATGAGAAGCATGTAGGCTTCCTTTAGGACATCCACAGTCTCAGAGCCACTGAGCAGGATTTTCTGGATGATGTGAGCCACAATTTCTCTGGGTGGGTAATGCTGGGGTGACACAAAGTCCATCAAAAATTGCACAGTCCCCAGGGGAAAATTTTCTTCAATGGTGTTTGTCACCATTCTTAGTCTTCGATGAGGGATGGGTTCTAATTTTTGACTTTTGTTCTGTAGAGACAGAAAGAAGAAAATTAGGATAGGTTTCTATAGTACATTTAAAAAACAAGAGGTTCTAGAATAGGCTAAAGATAGCAAAGTCTTCCAAGCATTTGAAATGTTCCACAATTTATAAAAAAGAAAAGTTTTATCTAAAATAAATTTTAATGACATAGGAAGAGCTTATATGAAGTTTATTTATACAGTACTACTAAAGACCCTGAAAGGTGGCTATGTGCTTTATGTGTTTACCTTTAGTAACTCTAGGATATGAGCATTATGACTCTTATTTTAGAATGAAACAAAGACACAGAGGAGTTAAGGCCAATGGCTGGTAAACACCAATAGGGGGGACCAGCTGAATAAGTTTTGGGGAAAAATGACCAATATTTATTTATATTTTTCAGTATTTATTAAAAACCCCAAAGAAATCATTGGAGAGACAGATAAGGTTTACAGATGTATTTGAGGTGGCTGAGGTTCTTTAAGGTGAAGAAAATCCACTATGTGTGGTCTAATTAACAACTCGTATTACAAGCTATGTGTTCACAGAAGGGGAACACCTTCTCTGTTGGTGTCATGCCTACAAACTGCCACTGACTTGACTATGAAAACTGACAAATTCTCAAGACACCCAACAGTGCTCTTGATGACAGACAGATGTGTCACTAACTTGAGGCAAATTCACAGGAAAAAAAGGGAATGAGCTAGTGGTCGGGTGGAGGGAAAAGACATAAAACATATTAGAAGACATAGTAATTATTATAAAACAAAAGAAAAAAAAAATCAATCTCTAAGGCCAAATCAATGTGAATGCCTGGCACCCGATTGCTTAAACAAGGAGAGTGTACTTGACTTTTTGAACTACTTCAAGCCAGTCTTCTTAATACTGGGGATGTGGTATAGATAACAACAACAAAAAAACTTTATACTGTGATACTCAGACACGATTTTTTGTTTTTATAAAGATAGGGCCTTATTTTGTCATTGAGGGTAACATACAGTGGCATGATCATGGCTCACTGTAACCTCAAATTCCTGGGCTCAGTGATTCTCCAACCTGAGCCCTTCAAGTACTAGGACTATAGGTATATACCACCACATGTGGCTAATTTAAAAAAGTTTTTTTTGGCTTGGCACCTGTAGCTCAGTGAGCAGGGCATCAGCCACATACACCAAAGCTGATGGGTTTGAACCCCAGGCCAGGCCTGCTAAACAATAACAACTGCAACCAAAAAAAAAAAAAAAAAAAAGCCAGGCATTGTGGCAGGTGACTGTAGTCCCAACTACTCAGGAGGCTGAGGCAAGAGGATTGCTTAAGCCCAAGAGTTTGAGGTTGCTGTGAGCTGTGAGACTACAGCACTCTACTGAGGGCGACATGGTGAGACTCTGTTTAGGGTGGCTCACACCTGTAAGCCTAGCACTCTGGGAGGCTGAGACGGGTGGATTGCTTGAGGTCAGGAGTTTGAGACCAGCCTGAGCAAGAGCAAGACCCTGTCTCTACTAAAAATAGAAAAACTAACTGTGCTTGGTGGCAGGCACCTGTAATTCCACCTACTTGGGAGGCTGAGGCAAGAGGATCCCTTGAACCCAGGAGTTTGAGGTTGCTGTGAGCTACATTATCATGGCACTCTACCCAGGGCAAAAGAGTGAGAGTCTGTCTCCAAAAAAAAGTTTTTTAGAGAGGAGGTCTCAGTATTGCCTAGGCTAGTCTTGACTCTTGGACTCAAGGGATCCTCCACCTTGGCCTCTCCAAGTGCTGAGATTACAGGCATCAGGCATGAGCCACTGTTCCCAGCTACAGTCCCCCACCCCACATATTTAGTTTAGCTCTCACGAATTAATGAAGACCAATGGGAAGTAGAATTCCCATTAAAGTCTTAAAATTGAATTTCCTCCCAAAGTCAGAGAGTAATAATTTTGGAGTGGCACTAAAGTGACAAAGAGTATTATTATTTCTGTCTTATGTAATTGGGAAGGGGAAGGGACAGGAGATGATAAGACAAGAATTTCAATAAGACCTATGATGAGTCAGACACTCTGGCGCTTTACATATATTACTTCATTTAATGACCCTGGAGGCAGAAAGGCAAAATGACTTACACAGTGCCAGTTTTTAAGTGTGGGGCTAAAATTTGAACTCACATCTGATTCTACACTGCATGGTCTTCACAAGTGGAAGAAAGATAAACATTTCATTTATACTTGGCTTTTCTTTTCATTCATAGACTCCAATCATATTGTTTTTACCTCAGGCCTACAGCTAGCATACTTAATACTTAGGGAGAGATATATTGGCTCACCTCTCTTGTATCTTTATCCGGTATTAGTGTCTGGAAGAAGAGGTGATGAACTGGAGGTCGTAGGAAGTACTTCAGCCTATGCAGGCATGGTCTGTTGTACATGGTTTGCGCTTGTACCTGGGCAGGCCTGGGGTTGACTGGCTCTGACAGTGATATTTCTTTTCTGGCTGGGGTTTCCATGACAGAGAGCCAAGGAACTTTCTCTAAGGAAGTTTCAGACTGTGGAGATTGTGGGCTGGCAGAACAGCTTGGAGAGGATGGACTTGAGATATCCATAGGAGTGTCACTTTTCTGTACATCATTCTGGGGAGAGTCTCTTGGTAAGTCAGGCATGTATCCAGGTGAGTATGGCATGTACCCTGCTGAGTGCAGCATGTCTCCTGACAAATGTAGCCTGTCTCCCAGTAAGCTTGGCCCATCTCCTGGTGGCTGTGGCACATCACCTGGTGATAGTGGCATGTTTCCTGGTGACTGTGGAACACTGCCTGGTGACTGTAGTGCATCTGGTGACTGTGGCACACTGCCTGGTGACTGTAGTGCATCTGGTGACTGTGGCAAATCACCTGGTGACTGTAGCATGTCTCCTGGTGACTGTGGCATGTCTCCTGATGACTGTGGCATGCCTTGTGAGTATGACACATCTTGTGGATATAATATGTTTTGAGGTGGGCCTGGTACATCTTGAGGTAGGCCCACAGAGTCTTGAGCTGGGTTCAGTAAGTGCTGAGGATGCCATAATGTATCTTGAGGTGGGGTTGGCACATTCTGCAGAGAGCTTGGCACATCTTGAGGAGGGCATGGCACATCTTGAGGAGGGCATGGCACTTTTTGAGGTGGATGAGGTGGATGTAGCTGGCTCTGCATGGTTTGTGATGGGCATGACAAGGCTCGAGGTGGACATGAAGAGGCTCGTGGTGGACATGGAGAGGCTCTCAGTGGACATGGCAAGGCTTGCAGTGGGCATGGCAAGGCCTGTAGTGGGCAAGGCACATCTTGCTGTGGGCATGGCAAGGGTGCCCTTTGATTGCTGCTGCTACTATTATTGCTTGTCGGGGAAAGCGAGCTAATATCTGAAGACAGCTGTAACCTTGCCAAGAAGCTGAGGTCACTTTTGAACATGGTTGAGCTACAATTCGGCTCTGCTGGGTTAACAGAGTCCCCACTGGTAGACATAGGGGCTTGAGGACCTTCATATGTATTTTCTTCCAATAAGTCCAAATCCACAGGATCACTGTTAATGATTCTCTGTGTTACAGGTCGAGAGCTTCTTTCCACGTGCCCTTCCAGCACCTCTTTGCCAGAGAGGCTGGCACATGTCTGAAGACTGGCTGGCTCCTTCTGGGAAGGAGTGATAGGTTCTAAAGTCAAATCAAGAGTGGCAATTGGTCTGTTTTCTTCTTCAGTTGTTGTCAGGTCAATCACACAGAGTCCACTGCGATCCTTTGCCCTTGGTCTGGTTTCTCTAGTTAAGTCAATAAAGTCCTGTTGAAGAATTGTGAGAAGAGAAGAGGTTAAGTAGGGGGTCTCAGCTTTATCTGAGACTTAAGTTTTAACTTTTAAAGAGGAATATTACTTTATTTATTTATTTTTTTGAGACAGTCTCAAGCTGTCACCCTGGTTAGAGTGCCACGATATCACAGCTCACAGCAACCTCAAACTCTTGGGCTTGAGCGATTCTCTTGCCTCAAGCTTCCAAATAGCTGTAACTACAGGCACCCCCCACAATGCCCAGCTATTTCTTTTTGTTGTTATTGTTGTAGCTGTCTTTGTTGTTTAGCTGGCCCGGGCTACCCACTGAGATACGGGCGCCACCAGGAGTATTAGTTTAACACTTCACTTCACCGTTAATTTGCACATCTTGTATAATATAGTATTAATTTACTTCCTTTGGTCAACATTTTGGGACATTTTGGGCTTGTCAAAGCTGTCAATTTCGGCACCTCCTTAAATTAATCAAAATGACACATGCACATAATTGGGAGCATAGTGGAAAATTTTTTTCTGGTCTAAGGACAGGGCCACCCCTGTCTACATACACTGAAGTTGGCAGGTTGGACCTGGCCCGCGACAGCTAAAACAACGACAACAGCAAAAAAAAAATAGCCAGGTGTTGTGGTGGGCACCTATAATCCCAGCTACTTGGGAGGCTGAGGCAGGAGAATCACTTAATCCCAAGAGTCTGAGGTTGCTGTGAGCTGTGACACCACAACACTCTACCCAGTACAATAACTTGCGACTGTTTAAAAAAAAAAAAAAAAAGGACAGGGGAGTAGTAGATTTTCCAGCCTTAAGTCACAAAGTTAAAAACCAACCTTTGTTTGGGGCGGCACCTGTGGCTCAAAGAAGTAGGGTGCCAGCCCTATATACTGGAGGTGGTGGGTTCAAACTCAGCCCTGGCCAAAAACTGCAAAAAACCCAAAAAACAAACAAAAAACAAGCTTTGTTTGGAAAAGCAAATACACAGGGTAATCTATAACGAAATCTAAATAAGAAGTTAAGCTAATATGAGAGAATCTATGTACTAAGAATGTATTGAGAGCTTTCACATGATGATTTTCACAATGACTCTATAAAGTAGGCATTATCATCTCCACTGTGCATGTGTCACTAAGGGGGAAACTAGAGATCACAGGGAGTAGGTTAGTTACCTAAGGATTAAACAGCTAAGTAGCAGAGACGGACATTCAAACCCTCTCTCCCTGCTAGGGCCTAGGAATATACAACTTAACTCAATATGTAATCAGCCTAAAAATGGATGTGGAAGATAATATAATAAGGGTTATAAAAGCAAAAGTCTGGGTTTTATTTTTTGTGGGTTTTTTTTTTTTTTTCTTTTTTTTTTTGCAGTTTTTGGCTGGGGCTGGGTTTGAACCCACCCCGGCATATGGGGCTGGTGCCCTACTCCTTTGAGCCACAAGTGCCACCAAAAGTCTGAGTTTTAACAGAATTAATTAATGGAAAACTTTCTATCTCTATTTCTATTCCTCAGCAGATCATGCAGTTCACAAAGCCTGATGCTATAGTACAGAGGTAATGTAATCTGTTTCCTGAGCCTAGAACATTGTTCTACCTTCCAAGTGACCTCTTACCTGGATGGGTACCATTGCTATTGATATGTTAGGGCCCTGGGGCTGGCAATACTACTGCTGCTACAATGCTACTTCTCTCAACAGATGGTTACACAACTGTCCAACAGATGGTTACAGGACTGGTGGTTACACCACCAAAGCACAATGCAGGATTCTGGGTGAGTCAACATCCTGGAACAGGAATTGCTTGGTAAAATCTAATGTCTCAATCTGAGGGAGCAGCCACATAGTATCATTGCCTTTGCTGGCTCTCAATAGCAAGTTGAACTGAACATAAATACTTGAAAGGCCACTGAAGGTCTGAACTCAACTCCTCCTACAGGCAACTGCTGAAATGCAATACCACCATGTCTCTCCCATTTAAAACCCATCAACAGTATGTGTACAGTGGCTCAGGCCTGTAATCCTAGCACTCTGGGAGGCTGAAGTGGGTGGATTGTTTGAGCTCAGGAGTTCTAGACCAGTCTAAGCCAAGAACAAGACTCAGTCTTTACTAAAAATAGAAAAACTAGCTGGGCATAGTGGTACACACCTGTAGTCTCAGCTGCTTGGGAGGCTGAAGCAAGAGGATTGCTTGAGCCCAAGAGTTTGAGGCTGCTGTGAGCTATGATGCCACTGCACTCTACCCTGGGTGACAGAGTGAGACTCTGTCTCAAAAAACAAAAACGCCATCAATAGTTCCATATTGTCTACAGGATAAAGATCAAATGCCTTAATATAAGGCTTTAACATACCTCTGGCCTCTCTGACTACTCTTCTTTCTCACATGATTCAAATCACATAGAACTACTACAGATCCTAAATGTGCCATGCTTGCTCAAGTATCTTTATAATGTTTACGTCCTTTTTTTTTTTTTTTTTTTTTTAACCTGGAATGACTGTTATCCCTTTGATTGGAAGTTTCTTAGTTTTCAAGACTTAGCATAGATAATCACTATGTGAAATCCTTCCAGATCACTTATAGGTGAAATTAACTTCCTCTTGTCATGTCTCCACTGTAATTGTATACACTTCATTCTTTATCCTCAAGAAGTTATTGATACTGAAAAATTGAAATAGATTATTTTATTTTCCAGTTGTCCACTGCCAGTATAAATACATTTAACATTTACATTATATATTATTCTTATATCCTGCAACTTTAAGTTCACATAGTAGTTTAAATAATTTTTTCATAGATTCCTTAGAGTTTTCAATATAAACAATCATGTTGTCTACAAATAAAGAAATCTTCATTTCTAATCTGTATGCCCCCCCTTCTGCCTTTTTGCAATTGTTAAGGCACCCTGTATAATTCTGACTGGAGTGCTGAGAGCAGTCTTGCTTTGTTCTTGAACTTAGAAGACAGAATTTCAGACTTTAATCATTAAGTATAGTGTTAGCTGTGGGGTTTTCATAAATGTCCCTTACAGTTTGAGGAAGTTCCTTTCTCTTTCTAGTTTACTAAAAGTTTTTTATTTTTTGAGACAGTCTCACTATGTCATTCTCTGTAGAGTGCTGTAGCGTCACAGCTCACAGCAACCTCAAACTCTTGGGCTTAAGTGATTCTCTTCCCTCAGCCTCCCAAATAGCTAGACTACAGATGCCTGCCACAATACCCAGCTATTTTCTGTTGCAGTTGTCATTGTTGTTTGGCTGGCCCAGGCCAGGTTCAAACTTGCCAGCCTTGGTGTATGTGGCTGGTGCTGTAACCACTGTACTATAGGTGCTGAGCCTGTTTACTGAAAGTTTTAATTTGGAATAGATGTTAAATTAGGTTAAATGCTTTTCTGCACCTGTTGAGATAATTGTGTGATTTTTACTCCTTTGTTCTATTAATACCAGAATTTATATTAATTGATTTTCTTTCCTTTTTTCCCCCCTTGTCACAGGGTCTTACTCAATTGCCCAGGCTGGAGTGTAGTGCTACAATCACAGCTCACAGCAACATCGAACTCCTGGGCTCCAGAGAGCCTCCTGCCTCAGCCTTCTGAGCAGCTGAGACCAACCACAGCCACATGCCACTGTGCCTGGGTAATTATTTTTTATTTTTTGTAGAGAGGCGTCTTGTTACACTGCCCAGGCTGGTTTTGAACTTCTTGTCTCAAGTGATCCTCCTGCCTTGGCTTCTCAAAGTGCTGGGATTAAAGGTGATTTTCTTCCTTTTTCTTTTGATACAGAGTCTCATTATGTTGCCCCTTGGTAGAGTGTGATGGTGTCACAGCTCACAACAACCTCAAACTCTTTGGACTTAAGCGATTCTCTTGCCTCACCCTCCCAAGTAGCTGGGACTACAGGCACTCCCCCCTTCCCCCCCAACGCCTGATATTTTTTGGTTGTAGTTGTCATTGTTGTTTGGCAGGCCCAGGCTGGGTTCAAACCTGCCAGCTTCGTTGTATGTAGCTGGCACCCTAGCTGCTGAGCTACAGGTGCCGAGACCCATCTAACTGATTTTCTAATGTTAAATTGACCTTGTAATCCTGATGTAGAACTTTACTTGGTTATGATGTCTTATTCTTTTTCTACATTATTGGGCTTTAACGAATATATTTTGTCAAGAAATTTTGCATATAAAAAAAGAATTTTTGCATGTTTGTGAAGGATGTTAGTTTGTAGTTTTACATTCTTGTAATTTCTTATAGCTTTGACTTCTACTCTGGTAATTTCTCATGGCTTTGACTATTTTCCCGTTTAGTTGAGTTTTTGCTTCAGGTATTTTGAAACTCTGTTTATTAGGTACATATAATTGTTGTATCTTCCTAATGTTTTAACTCTTTTATCTTTATGATCATTCTTAATCTCTATCAACCTACCAATCATTCTTGTATTAGTGTCTATATTTTCTGATATTAATAGAGCCACTTCAAATTTCTTATGTATACTTTTGCATGGTGTGTTCATTCTTATCTTTTTATTTTCTGTATTTGTGTCTTTGTATTTAAAGTGTATCTTGCCCAGGTGCCGTGGCTCATACCTGCAATCCCAGCACTCTGGGAGGCTGAGGCAGGGGGATTGCCTGAGCTTAGGAGTTTGAGACCAGCCTGAGCAAGAGCAAGACCCTGTCTCTAAAAATAGGTGAGTTTTGTGGCAGAAGCCTTTAGTCCCAGATACTTGGGAGGCTGAGGCAAGAGGATCACTTGAGCCCAAGAGACTGAGGTTACTGTGAGCTCTGATGCCATTGTACTCTACCCAGGGCGATGGAGAGAAACTCTGTCTCCAAAAAAAAAAAAAAAACAAAAAAACAAGTGTTTCTCAAAGTGCATATAGTTCTTGCTTTTTTTGGAAGGGGTCTTTTCTGACAATCATTGCCTTTTGATTAAAAATATTGGGCCATTTACACTTAATTATTGACATATTTACTTTTAAATATATAATCATATCATCTGTTTCCTATTTATTCTTTTCTTTCTTTCTTTCTTTCTTTTTTTTTTTTTTTTTTGACACAGAATTTCACTTTGTAACCCTTGGTAGAGTTCCCTGGCATCATAGCTCATAGCTACTACAGACTTTTGGGATCAAGCAATCTTCTTGCTTGCTCCTGCGTAGCTAGGACTATAGGCTGCTACCACAATGTCTGGCTATTTTCAGAGACAGGGTCTTGCTCTTGCCCAGGCTGGTCTTCAACTCCTGAGCTAAAGCAATCTATCCACCTCAGCCTCCCAGAGTGCTAGGATTATAGGCATGATCCACTGTGCCCAGCCTGTTTCCTATTTTTTTCTAGTTGGTTCTTGTTCCTTGGTTCCTCCTTTCCTAACTACTTTTATGATTGTCGTATATGTTTTGCATTCTATTTTAATTCCTCTATTGGTTTTCTAGCTACCTTTTTATTATATTTTTAGTGGCTATTCTTGGATTACATTATTAAAATTCAACTTATTCCAATGTACTTAGAAAAAATATTGAATTTACCTGAGGTAAAAACATAGAAACCTTATAAAATATTCTATTTACCCTATGTCTCATCCTGTATTTCTGTTGTTATATGTATTATATCTAAACCTTGTGAACTCATTAACATAGTCTACTATGTATTTGTTTTCAACAGTCTCTTTCTTTTTTAAAAAATTAAGAAGTAACAAAGAAATGGTGGTCCTGTGGCTCAAAGGGGTAGAGCACCAGCCCCACATGCTGGAGGTGGTGGATTCAAATCCAGCCCTGGCCAAAAAACAAAACAAACAAAAAAAAACTGCAAAAAAGTTAAAATTTTCTTTTTACACACATATTTACAATTTCTGGTACTACTTTTCATTCCTTTGTGTAGATCCAAATATCCATTTTGTGTCATTTCTCTTCAACCTAAATTTTTTGTAGTATAGGTCCACTAGTGAAAAATTCTCTCAATTTTTGTTTACATGAAAACATTTATTTTGCCCTTATTTTTGAAGGACTTAAATTTGTAAGTTAGTTTTGTAAGTTAGGACTTTTGTAAGAAGGACTCAAATTGTTAGTTTTTTCCAACCATACTTGCAAAAATTCCAGCCATTATTTCTTCAATTTTTTTCTATAATATACTCCTGCCCTTCCAAAACCCTAATTGATATATATGTAAATTGGGCTCGCGCTTGCTCTCTCTCGCGCACGCTCTCTCTCTCTCTCTCTATATATATTTTATATATATATATATATGTTATATATATATATATATTTTATATATATATATAGTAGTTCTGTAGTTTTCTATTCCTGTAATTTCTTATAGCTTTGACAATTAGTTTATATATTATGTAAATATATAGTATATTAGTTTATATCAAAACTATATATATTATATAGATTATACATATAACATTATATAGTATTATATTACATATAAAACTATATATAATATGTTGTAATACTATAGTGCATATCTCTAGGTTCTATTTAATTTTATTCCATCTTTTTCTCCCTTTCTTGAAATTGAGTGATTTCTATTTATATATCTTGAACTTCACTGTTTCTTTTGTCAATCTGCTTTCTTGCTCAATCTGCTATTGAACCCATTTAGTTTTTTTTGGAAAATTTCATTTACTGTACAAATGGACTTTCAAAAAATAAGCTTTCCATTGTGAAAGTCCATTACAAATTTCAGAGACTCAACCACAAAACTCCTGGAAGAGATAAGGAAATACAGTAATGTCTTAGGATATAAAATCAATGTCCATAAATCAGTAGCCTTTGTATATGACAATAATAGCCAAGTTGAGAAGCAAATCAATGGAGAAGCAAATCAAGGACACAATTCTCTTCACAGTAGCTTCAAAGAAAATTAAATACTTAGGAATAAACCTAACACAAGAAGTAAAGGCTCTCTACAAAGAGATTTATGAAACCTTAAGAAAAGAAATTGTAGAAGACACTAACGAATGGAAGAACATACCATGATCTTGGCTAGGAAGAATCAACACTGTCAAAATGTCTATTCTACTCAAAGCAGTCTACAGATTCAATGCAATCTCCATTAAAAAAAGATATTTTGAAGAAGTGGAAAAAATAGTACTTTGTTTTGTATGGAAACAGAAAAAATGCTTTATAGCTAAGGCAATTCTTAGTAATAAAAACAAGGGTGGAGGCATCACCCTACCAGACTTCAGACTATATGACAAGTCCACAGTAATCAAAACAGCATGGTACTGGCACAAAAATAGAGACATAGACATATGGAACAGAATAGAAAACCAAGAGATGAAACCAGTCTCTACTTGCCATCTGATCTTTGATAACCAAACAAAAGCATACAGCAGGGAGAAGAATCCCTATTCAACAAATGATGCTGGGAGAAATGTAAAAGACTGAAATTCAAACCACGGTTTTCACCACTTACAAAAATTGACTCAAGATGGATAAAACACCTATATCTAAGACACAAAACAATAAAAATCTTGGAAGAAAGTGTAGGAAAAACTCTTGATGATGAAAGATTCTATGACAAAGACTTCAGTGGCCATCACAACAATAAAAATAAACAAATGGGACTTAGTCAAGCTGAAAATCTTTTGCACAGCTAAGGACACAAGTAACAAGACAACCTTCAGAATGGAAAAAAGATATTTGCAGGGTATAAATCTGAAAAAGGGTTGATAAGAGACTCAACAATCCCATTTACCATTGGGCAAGAGACATGAACAGAACCTTCTCTGATGAAGACAGACAAATGGCTAATAAACATTTGAAAAAATGCTCAGTGTCTCTGACCGCTAGAGTAATACAAATCACAGCCACCCTGAGCTATCATCTATCCCCAGACATTGGTGTGGATGTAGAGAGAAGGGAACACCTTTATACTGCTGGTAGGACTGCAAACTAATACAACTTTTTGGGAAGGAAGTATGGAGAATTCTCAAAGAACTCAAATTAGGCCTCCCATTTGATCCTGCAATCCCAGTACTAGGCATCTACCCAGAAGAAAAAATCCTTTTATCATAAGCACATTTGCATTGGACTGTTTATTGCAGCTCAATTTACAATTGCTAAAATGTGGAAACAACCTAAATGCCCACCAACCCATGAATGGATTAGTAAACTGTGGTATATGTATACCATGGAATACTATTCATCCATTAAAAAAATGGAGACTTTACATCTTTTTTTTTAGACAGAGTCTCACTATGTTGCTCTTGGTAGAGTGCTGTGGCATCAACAGCTCACAGCAACCTCCAACTCTTGGGCTTAAGTGATTCTCTTGCCTCAGTCTCCCAAGTAGCTGGGACTACAGGCACCCACAACAACGCTCGGCTACTTTTTTTTTTTTTTTTTTAAATTAGAGGCAGAGTCTCACTTTGTTGCCTTTGGTAAAGTGCCATGGTGTCACAGCTCTTGGGCTTAGGTGATTCTCTTGCCTCAGCCTCCCAAGTAGCTAGGATCACAGGTACCCACCACAACACCCAGCTTTTTGTTGCAGTTTGGCCAGGGCCAGGTTTGAACCCACCCTTGGTATGTGGGGCTGGTGCCCTACTCACTGAGCCACCCGACTTTACATCTTTTATATCAACTTGGATTGAGTTGGAACACATTCTTCTCAGCCTCACAAGGAATGGGAGAAGCAAGAATACAATGTACTCAATTCTAATATTGAAGGCAGCAGATGATCTAATATCTGCTTTCATAAGAAAAAACTAATAAGAGAAAAACTCAAATCAATTCAAGGGTAATGAAAAAGTGGGAAGAGGGAAGGGGGAAGAAGAATGGGGCTATGATGTATGGCACACCTCTTGGGGGCTTTACCCAACAAATGCAATCAGTGTAACCTAATTCTTTGTACCCTCAATGAATCCCCAAAATTAAAAAAAATAAAATAGTTCCCCCCATAAATGGTACCAAAGCAATTGGATATTCATATATATGAATCTGGACATAAACCACATACCTTATACCAAAATTAACTCAGAATGAGTTATATAGACTTATAAAGAAGACATAAAACTCTAAAACTTTTAGGAAAAAAAGTAGAAATCATTGGGCTGTAGATGTAGGCAGTTTTTAGATAATGCCAAAAGCACTGTTTGTATCAATAAGACCTAATCAAAATTTAAAACGTGTCCTCTGAAAGCCTATGTAAAGAGAATGAAAACAACATGATATAGAATGGGAGAAAATATCTGCAGACCACATATCCAACAAAGGATTAATAACTAGAATATGTAAAGACTTCTCATAACTCAACAGTAAAAAAAATAATCATCCAAATAGAAAATAGGCAAAAGATATGAACAGCCATTTTACTAAGAAGATATTCAGATAGTAAATGAGCACATGGAAAGATGTTCAACATCATTAGCCATTAGGGAAATGCAAATTAAATAAGATATTACTACACATCTATCCAAATCACTAAAAAAAAAATATTGACAACACCAAATGATGGATGCAGGGAAACTGGATCACTTATATATTGGTAGTGGGAATGTAAAATGGTACAGTCACTCAGGGAAACAGCATGGTAGTTTGATAAAAAACTAAGCATATAACTATAATAGGACCTAGTGACCTAGTAATCACATTCATAGGCATTTATCCTAAGAAAATGAAAACTTATATTCACACAAAACATGTATATAAATATACATATTTCTCTTTCTCTATAATATCTCCAAACTGAAATCATCCCAGATGTCCTTCAACAGGTGAAGGGTTCTACCAACTATGGAAAATACGAGGTGGTAACTACTGGAATACTATTCAACAATAAAAAGGAATAAACTATTAACATACATAACAACTTGGAAGAATCTTGCAGTAATTATGCTAAGTGAAAAAATCAATCCCCCAAAGTTATATACTACATGATTCCATTTATATAACATTTCAAAAGGATAAATTTTAAATGAAGGACAGATTAGTGGTTGCTAGACTTATGAATAAGAATAGGGTAGAGGTGGTACCAGGACCAAGGCTGGTGTAGTAAAGGGGCAATATAAGGAATCCTTTTGTTATCAGAACTATTTATTATTTTGATTGTGGTGGTGGGTAGACAAATGTATACAAGTCATAAAACTGCATAGAATACACACACACACAGGAGTACAAGTAAAACTAGGGAAATCTGAATCATATAAGCAGACTGGATCAGTATTGGTATTTACATTGTGATATTATACTGCAATTTTGGAAACTGTTACTGCTGGAAGAAACTAGACCAAAAAATATATATATATATATATAAAATATCTCTCTGTATTATTTCTTACCACTGCATATGAAGATATAATTACAATAAAAATAAATAGCAGAAATGATTTAACCCACTGAATAAAACAGAAATCCATGAGTCCATACTAACAGATAAAGAGACAGAAGGATGGGCATGAGAAACTCATCATAGTAGAATGCTAATTAATTAATTAGGAAATGTAATACAATTTAAAAAATAGGTTGGGTGAAGTGGGCTCATGTCTTTAACCCTAGAACTATGGGAGGCTGATGTGGGAGGATTGTTTGAGGCTAGGAGTTCAAGACCAGCTCAGGCAACTTAGTGAGACTTTGTCTCAGCAAAAAATAATAAAAATTAGCCAGGTGTAGTCCCATCTATTCAGGAGACTGAGGTAGGAGGATCACCTGAGTTGAAGAGGTGGAAGCCTCAGTGAGTGGTGATGGTGCCACTGTACTCTATCCTGGCCAGTTTAAAAAAAAAAAAAAAAAAATGAAGGAGAGAGAGACAAAGACTGAGGAACTATTTCATATTAAAAGAAAATAAAGAATAATGAAAAGGGTGGCACTTGTAGCTCAGTGAGTAGGATGCTGTCCCCATATACTGAGGGTGGCGAGTTCAAACCTGGGCCCAGCCAAACTGCAACAACAACAACAATAAAAGAAAAACAACCGGGCATTGTGGTGGGTGCCTGTGGTTTCAGCTACTTGGGAAGCTGAGGCAAGAGAATTGCTTAAACCCAAGAGCTGGAGGTTGCTGTGAGCTGTGATGCCACGGCACTCTACTGAGGGTGACAAAGTGAGACTCTGTTTCTAAAAAAAAGAATAATGAAAAATAATATAACACATATTGCCAGGAAAAAAATTGCTATAAAAGACATTATTAGGACAATGGTCAAGTTTTGATAAAGACTAATAGCTTAGATAATAGTATTGTATCAGTAAACATTTCCTAATGTATATATTTATACATGTAAATGAATGTTCTTGTGCTGAAGAAATACACAATATGGTCACTAAAGGTAAAAGACCATGATGTTTACAACTTCCTCTTAAATGATTAAGAATACACCCACACCAACACACACACACACAAAACACAAACACAAAGATGGGGATATAATGAAGTAAACTTGGCAAAAATACTAATTTGTGAATCTGAGATGAAAGAGTCTAAGAGTATTTTGGTACCACTTTTGCAACTTTTCTGTAAATTTTAAATTATTTCTAATTAATTACTCATGTTACTATTTTACTGTATCTCACGACTAGGTCAATGGCTGTTAATAGTAAAATCCCCAGGAGGGATTAAAGATGGTGGCCAAGTAACAGCTTCCCTGCAACTGGGCACAGTGAGTCTGGAGAGATAAGACTCCAGGCATCTCTGGCTGGTGGGATCTGCCTATAATCATCCCTTTGAGGATACAGGGAGTCAGCAAGGGACTTCTGGACCCCAAGAGGAGGACAAAAACAGTGGGAAACTGGCAAGTGGTTACGT